>OMKY01058499.1:0-16815 GCA_900302395.1 Bregmaceros cantori | reverse complement strand
CGTCACACGTCTGTTTTCGGACTGCACGTTGAAGCTCTTCTTCGTTTTTTAAAAAAATGCAGTTTCAACCTAATACATTCGATTATTTTGTTAATTTATTATTTTTCTTTATTTTAGCTCCAAGCATGACTATTAAAATTTTTTGGGAGATTTTGTACCGTTCTAAAATGTTTTTAATTTATTTAGAGGCAAAATATAATAAATTTGACAATTCCATATTCAGCATGTCACCCCGCCTTTAAAAAACAACTGCATAAATCGTGCAGGACTCCGGCAGCTGATGTTGTAAGCGTGCCTCTGTGCCACCTTGTACACACATGCAGATACTGTGCGTGAGAGTGGATAATTATCATTCTAGTGTGAGCTAATACCGAGATTTTTAAAATGCAATTTTGAGCAGGAGATTTATCTTTCCCCGTTGATGTGCTTGTATAAAATTATGTAATCAAGTTAAAATATTTAACTTGATTACAAAATAGAACACTAGTGTGATTTCCACGCACTCTAAAAGTTACATAGTATACCTTTAAAGGTGCTATACTTCATTTTGACCAACATATTCTGCAGTATATTTTAATGTCCCCCAGATGGCAAAACAAAAAATAAACGCATGCACGTGAGTGTGCGTACAAGTGCATCCAGTTATACAGTGTGCATCTTTGCCATCTGAATCGCAAAAAAAAAAATTGTTTGGAAACAAAAGAAAACATGAAATATGGAACCCCAAAATATTTAATATCCAAAATCTCTCATAATTATATTGCAAACTTTTTTTTCTGAGGAAAAAAACTATTATGACTGTAAATTTTGTGGAAATGTGCACCTTAAAGGCAAGCCACCATTCTGCATTACTCTATTTTCCAGACTAAAGAAAAAAAAAAGATAGAAAGGGTAATAGAAACAGAACCAGACTCAACCACAAGTTAAGATAAGTTAACAATCTGCTAATAACATAACACTTCTCTGTTAGCTTCAAGTATATATTTTTTCTTCCATTAGCCTTCCATGTAAATGCATTAGTTGTCGTCCAAAGAACCAGAAGAATTAATTATGAATACCAATTATTTATTGTGTTTGTGCAGAGTGAGAATATTAGCGTCATCATTGACGTTCATCACTTCCAACCAATCACATTCCCTGTTGAATTCTCGGCAACGTTGGTAATTGAGTTCACCTGCCCACTGTAATTGTAAATAGTATGCCTTTACATGAGACAAAAAAAACAAAAAAACAATGGGCTATAATACGGTTCTTTCATCAGACGGGAGACCTATACCCAACCTTCATGACGGCTGACAAGTTACGTGTGAACGAGCGTTTGTGTGCAAATGTGTGCATATGGTTGATATACCTCACCATTTTATATAATCATGGTAATATTAATAATAAAAATCGGTCCATTCCAGTAATGCAACTTTACGTGAGGCATTCTCACATGAGCAACGACGACGATCAGCATGGGAGCATGAGCGACGAAACACGCCTGCCACGTACGTTTCAAATTGACGAAGAACTGCTAACGTCTTTCTTGTTTCGTTGAAGAGGGCTAGTGCTTTTGGTCTATGCACACTAGCCTTTTTGCTACAATTGCATTGCTTGCATCCAAACAAACATTAAATAGATATTACAGAAAAAATGGGGGAAAAGGAGGGGAGAAATAATAACAATAATATAAATGAAATTGTAAAATAAATCATAAAAAATGTCTTACAAAAATCTAAATCAATTCAAAAACACAAAATAAATCTCTCGAGTGCATAGCCTCTGTGAAAAAAGTAACTTAGTAAATCAAATAAATTAAAATCGGCAATATGTAACACTATATAACAATATCCACAAGGTACCCCGTCTTCCCCGGTATTTCTTCAAACCGTTTTGTTCCGCCTGCTCTGCAGGAAGCCATGCGCTACCATTTTGTCAGATGCGCTACCATTTTGATGAAGATACCATTTGCATTCATTGGACTGTGGAAGGGTAGCTTTTTTAAAATACATAGAGGTCCCTCACTGTTCAAATATTCAATGTATTACTTCTTAAAAACATTTTTTTTCTTCATTTAAAGTGTGAGAGAGTAGAAATTATACGAATGTCAGAAGTAAGAAAATAATATTTCCGATTAGGTAAATAGGTACCAGAATTCTCCATCAATAATTTAAATAGACAGCATTAATATACTGATCTCAAAGCTCTCAAATTAGGTATAGAATGAAAAGTACAGCGAAAGAAGAAATGTATTGAATGAAAAGAAGAAAAACACTTGCATGGTAAAAAAAAAAAAAAATTCAAGTGCACCTGCGTTCTAGAAACAGTGTGGCACTTGATTTTTCAGTAAGTTTCAGGTGCATTCCCCCTGGGTCACTCCAGCAAAAGCATATAGAGTGTACAGCAAATAATCTAGCAATATCTAATACCCCTGCAAGATTAAAAAACAAACACACGCACACAAAAACAAACACACGCGCACACACACACACACACACACAAATTAACACTACTATAATCAATACAGTTGGTTAATTCATGTCCACGCTGTGGAATTAAAAAAAAGAAAAATAAACGAATAAAAAAAATACCTATTTTGCGGCTGAGAGTATACGTTACTCTCTCAATACTATTTGCGAGTGTCTCTTGATCCCATTCCATTCGATTTAAAGATACAGTGTGAAGAGGTGAAAGAATAGCAAGAATACATGATGTTTCATTTGATTGGTCCAGAAGGTTCTTTCTTCTCTCTCCATATGTCACTACCCTACAGGTACAAGTACGACACCCAATATACAAGGTTGAAGAGTCCAAATGCAGTGGGGAAAAAGATTCGAGCATACGAGTCTATCTTGGCAATGCGGATGTGCAGGCGCCCGTGGCGCCAGGCGCCGGAGCGGCAATCCTCGAAGCAGCAGAAGAAGCTCGAGCAGTCCTTTCCGTCCAGACACTCGTAGCCATACTCTTCGTCGCGCTCGGCCATGTGTGCAGCGTTGTTCATCTGGATGGCTGTTGCGGAGCGTGGCCGGATGTCCACCGTGGGAGTCTGCTGCGGACAGTTTAGGTGTTGAGGTTAGAAGTGTAAATAGAAGTGCTTTCGTTACAATCACTCCCTACACTGAACATATTTTACATTGGGCAAAAAGTAAGGAATGACTTTTAAGTACGTGACCATCAGGACAGCCAATCCGGTTCCTAGGCGCGGCAATATGGCCGCCTATTTAAAATCCGAACAGGAAGAGGTTCGGCCCGCTCGAATTTCTGTGGTTTTTAACACGTTATGATGTTGAACAGAACGTTTCTAGCAGGCGCTATGCTTGAGTAATGCAGCGATAAAATCTGTGTGCTTGGGGAAGAACTATGTTGTCATATTGATGGGCGACTGAGTAAGTCAGCCCTCACACCTACCTCATTTTCAAATTGAGAAACACCAACATCATGAAGAAATACAAACATAATTTTATGGCACTAACAATAAAGTGTAATTTTAGACGGCATAATGTCCACACGTCGAAAATGAAGAGACGGATAAATAAATGAAGGGCAACACAATAAAACCCCACTTGTTGTAATGAGAATACTAAACAAGTGGATTGGTCTGCACATAACTCAACAATTTGCATCTCTTCACTTGACGGGTGCTGAATAAAGTGCTCTTCCAATAAAAAAAAAGAAGGCGGGAGGAAAAAAACGCTTGTGCGCTGATGGTTTAATTCCATTACGCGTTGCGCGGGTTGCGCTAGTAATGGACAATTTGTTGTGTTCTTACAATGAATCATTGTTTAAACCGTTTAAGGGTGTAATAATCTTGGCTGCAGGGTTGCATTCCCTCGGGGAGGGAATGGGGTGGTTGGTGTGTTGCGACAGATTTTAATTTATTTTTAAAACGCGACAAAAGTGTTGCTGGCTTTGCATTGAATCCCACGCCTAAGCCTCCGCTCGAGATAACAAGGAGAAAAAGCGGTTGGCTGCAGTGCAACTCAAGTCAAATTATTTTATTCATTTTTGTCTTCCTCACCGTCCACAGCTATACGCCCTATCTATGTAGGCTGAAATAGGCCATCAGCACATCGCATGACTCATGGGTGTGTGTGTGATTTTCCAAAAGAGAATTAGACAATTAGCATTCCACCAGTGTTCCTTTTATCTCTAAATGCCACCACGCTTCTGCCTCCTCCTGCGCCACACGAGAAAAGGGGCGGCGGCAGCAGTGGGAATAAGCGTGTCTCCTTGGGAGATTAAGTGGACCGCGGTGCACCTCCTCACCTGTTCCCAAGAACAACTTCCTCTGACCTTGCAGATAAAGCACCTTGTCCCCGTACTTCATTGCGTGCCTCGCCGTCCTACAGTAAACACACGGCTCCTCCTCCCACTACTACGCCTCAAGTGAACATCAGTAGGCAGGGGTGGGAACTTTTAAATCCAATCACCACATTTTAAGCAATTGTTTTCCATTAGCACCTAATCAATAACATGATATTAGTATGACTACAAAAACAATATTAATCAGGCTGTGGCACATGAGGTCACTGGTGGGAGGGCGGCCATATTGCTGCCAGTGTGCGGTTTGTTTACACTCTCACTGCGTGACCATAGCATACAGAGATGTATAAAATAAATAGAAAGGATGTGGGATATAACGGGACACGCTAAAAAAGAGAAATATTATAGTACATTGAGTGTGTAAATAAACCGTGCACTGGCACCAATATGGTCGCTGGTGCAACAGCCCTATTGCGACTATGAACAGAAATGTGTGTTTTGTATACTTGTATTTATTTCAATTGTATATACACATAATATAACGTATTATATTATGTAACTACTCATAACGTAACTACACAGTTTTTTACTTCTCAAACAAATCTTTTGATTTGTTGTTTGGTTCCCCTATGTTTTAGCAGGCAAAGTAAAGGTGAAAAGAAAAAAAAAGTGCAATAAATTCTAATCATTATTTTTAGCACAGAAGTCGCAGCAGAAGTAGTAAAGGCAACCCAGGGCCACGGACACAGCAGTAAGACTATTGAGGAGTTCCTAAAGGAACCTTACACCTCTGCAGTCCCATTACTAACGGAGCCTCCACGGCCTCAGCCATTTTAATGCACTTGTGCGTATGTGCGGCACATTGTCTCCATATTCCCTTGCTTCCCTTCCATTGTAGCATGAAAAAGGGATTACTGAAACCGCTCAGGGACCCAGCAGCACCACTGGGGAGTGAACAGATAATTTACTTTCATTTCTTTTGCTAGCGTAGCTTGCAACATTTTCTAAGTTCCCTTGCTACACTTTCTTTTGGTCTTTTTTTTCTCTTTTTTTTTTTAGCTTTTGTGCTTCTCGCTGTATAAGCTTAATTTTTTTGCTCATTTATCTGAGTATAATGTTTATTCATATCAATGATTCCTGTCATAATTTATATTCCCAATATTAATCAAATGCGTAAATTCTGGATAACATACCCTCTGACCCAAATATTAATGCACAATTGTTGGAAGTGTAAAATATTCAATTAATGGGGTTAATGTATGCTATCGGTATACCATATCTCTATTGTTTCCATGTGAACTGGGCGACAAGATTAGTAGTATCACTCCTCTAGTGGCCAGTGCTAAGGTTCTGGAGGGGCGGCGTCTGGGGAGTTCGTGGAAAGCCTAGACTGTATATAAAGTAGATGCAGCGTGCATGACTTCATCCCATTGGTTTCATCAAACATTTTTGTGCCCGTCGACTGCGTGCTGCCATTGTTGAAAGTACCCGTATATATCCGGTACCAGGAGAGGTAGAGAGAGCTATACAATATATGAGAGAGAGACACCCCACACACAACTTCTTCCGGTGGTACTGTCCACTAGAGGCGGCAACAACAGAGTCAGAAAGAATGGGATCCTATGGGAGCTGAAATAAAAAATATTAACGCCAAAACTGACGCGTATGTGAAATTATGACCTCCTCACACAATGAACCGTTAATTATCCCGACAATATAGATTAAAACATCAATTAGAACAGATCTTTAAATAGGTTAAACGGCCTGCTAAAATTGGTATATTTCTATTGTAAATCCCATAGGCTCCCTGCTTTTGGTAGTCGACTCTGCCCACTCGACTAGCAGAAGCACACGGAAGTCGGCACGCTAACGAATGCAACGTCCATATTTATATACAGTCAATGGTGGAAAGTCACTCTCTTGGCTTCCACCAAGCACAGTGTATAGACGCGTTGTTTATTAGGAACCAGAGCATTAATAAATGTTTTGGGATTATTTTACTGCCTGCTGACGCTGTTTGAGTTGCCCAACTGAAGTCAGAGTTTAGGAAGTCTGGATACGGAACTCCTAAAACACTTGTGCCCCTTCTTCAGATCTCTCTGTCTCGTACGCTCTTGCGCAGCTGGACGGGGCAAGTTGCTTTCATAAACACAACATCATCATAACAGGGGTTCATTGAAGCAGACATTATCTCTGTCGTCATCATCATCACCATCATCATATTCACACCATGCACAATTGACAGCCGCTCCAGTCGATGAGAGGTGGGGTGGGCTGAGTGGGTAGCACACCGCTATTCCGAAAGGAGAAGTCGGCGCAGCAAAGTACATCCGCAGAGAATTCTCTACTGAACGCTCCTTGCGCCTATGTTAAGTGATCTGCAGTTGTCGATCAAGCACAATTTCTATTTCCTTTTGCCAATGTTACAAAGCAATAATTCGTAGCAGACGTTTTTGCATTAGGAATAAACATATATTTTCAGCTTATTTAAGAATACCAGTACTTGCCAGACATCATTTAGGAAATTATAAAATATAACTATAATAAATAACAAATTCAACTCTGCAAGACACAACCTTTTTAATAGTATTTTTTTTTTTTGGACTAGTAACTTCCTATCGATTAGTCGATTTCAGTCCTAAATTAATCATGTGGCATATAGCAGATTGAAGATACAAAAGGCCAAACATGTTTCGAATTATCAGTCTTGTTCGGAATAGCGGGTATTTGGAATAGTGACCCCGGAAGTGTCAAGGAGTGCAAGGGTGGGGTCAAGTGAGCCGGTAGTCAAAAGGATTGGTCAAGGGGGGTGTCACGTGATTCAGTTCTCTTGTTGGGATTGGTTGCACAGGCCAGGCCAGAGGTTAGTCAGCGTTGGTTTGCTTTTTTTTCAGCAAGATGATGCAAGTGGCAGCAGCGAAAAGCAGCAGTTAGTGAAGGCGGATTCACATTGGTGGTCCGACTTTGCTCAATTCCGACACCCAACATATGCATAATTCAATAAGGGAACATGATAGACACTCACTTTCAAACTGCAGTTTAGTAGATAATACATAATAGATAATAAAGAAAATAAATACATTAAATAACAATACAACTTCAACTAGAAAGTGAGTTTCTAGCATGGTGTCTTCTTGAGTTATACACTGTTCAATCAGAGGTTGGAATAGCTCAAGTCGAGAGAGCAATGGGCACCCAGTGAAGCCATAGGCTTAGCAAAAGCCGGTGTGAAGAAAAGGGGGGGAAAACGGAAAAAGAGAAAAAGAGAGAGAGAGAGAGAGAGAGACACATAGTCAGAGGAGCCAAAGGTATTAACTGGATATAATTGACAATCTCGCCTACACAGCGTGATTGTGTTTATTTAATAAGAAACCCAGCGTCCAAAACGCTTTACTTGCATCCTTAATGTGAATTTAGTTGGGTATTTCGTTAGCCCACGGCAGAGCTTGAACCAAAATGCTCCAATGAACTTGAACCAGCAAGTGAATGCAAATAAATAAGGATACATGTTGTTCAGTCTTATTAGTTCGATTTTTAGTGGAGCTCTTGCATATAGCAGGCATATTTTCCCGAAGCCTCCGTACACAAAAATTAATATGAATGAATGACGATTTTAAAAGAAAAATGACCTACTGATTCGAATCTCTATTTTGAAAGGGCTTAGCACAAGCCTAAAAACTGCTTGAAACCCAACTATCACTTGATCCCAATCACTATATACGGTATATATATATACATTCTGCAATGTGCCTTGTATATAGACTGTCCCCCCAAGTACATTCTAGTTCCCTTGTTTATGCCTTGTAGCTGTAACAATAAAAAAATCATAGTCTGTGATGTTATATCATTGACAATGGCAATAAACTTCGGGGATTTAATTTATGTGTACAAGTACGTACCAGTAAGTATTATTGAGCATTAACGGTGAAAATCGCCCCCCAATTTTATACATAAATGTATCAATATTTATTATTGCCATGCATACAGCCATACTTATACCCAATGTATGTCTTTTTACACACACACAGTCACAGCTGTCACAGCATGTTTCTATATGTTGTTCTGGTGTCAAACAAGGAGACAGCCAGTGAAATGGAAGTAAGGAGGAAAGTTTGTACAGTATCAGTTTACGGAGTACGTCTTTTTTGTTACCAAATAAGGAACAATTCTGGATTTTAGTGAACATTAGTTAACCCTAGTGCTTACCTTGAATGACCCACACGTAAGATATTTTATAGTTTTTTTTATAGTTTTCTGCCATCACCATACAAATACTTGCATTTGTATGTGGGTCTGGACACCAGAGCATAACTAAGCAGCACGCTGACCTACATAATTTGGAAAATTAGAGCCTGTTTAAGGCGGGCCTGGAGGTCAGTATGTTACGCTATGAAAGAGAGTAGGGGTTTTTGGAGCAAACACATTGTTTATTTATTTATTAAATTTTTTATTAGCACTTTCGGCAATGATATGAATTGTTTGATAAGAAAGAAAGATCTGGATTTATATACCGCCTTTCTTACATGGTGGTACTCAAAGCGCTTCACCGAGATCGCTCAATCACACTTTCACCCACTAATGGCAGCAGCTGCCACGCAAGGCGCTTTTCATGACCCATTGGGAGCAATTTTGGGTTCAGAGTATTGCCCAAGAGGACTGGAGATATTTGGAGCCGAGTTAAAACCACCAACCTTTTGGTCTTCAACCACCGGGTCATTGGAGCGGTCGCTATACCAGCCGAGCTACAGCCAGTCGGCAGACAGGCAAAATAAGATTTCTAAGATTGTGGTTTCCAGGTCAAAATGTATTTGTCAGGATGAGCTGGCAATAACACGCTAACCCCGATAAGGTTTGCTTCCAATTGAGATGATAATGGAGAAGAACACTGTAACAGTATAGTCAGGTGCACAAATTTGAAGATTAATCCTGCAGATTTGCCGCCATGGTACACTTGCCTGATGATCACAGAGGCGTCCCCAAGGGGGTTCACATGGGATTATCAGACAAAATTATCCTTGAATGTGAGGGATTATCCATCTAATCTCAGCCCCGCAGGCTGCCAATCTTCCAATCACAATCGTCAGATTGAATATATTTTAACATGTAATCCTCAATCCATTTTGTCCTATTGATTGGTCCTGACACAAGTGTATATTGTAGATTACTCCCTGCCGTTTTAAATTCAGGACAGCTAGCAGCAGCATATTCACACATCCCATTAGATTTTGTGTTCGTTTTTCTTTGTATAAATGTAATATCTCATGTTATATTTCTGTATGGTAAAACATATCTTAACATTCCTAGACTCAGCAGTACGTTGTATATTATTTCCCTACATTTTACATTCAGGACAGTTAGCAAACACCTTAACCTCTTGTTTTACTTTTCCTTTGCAATACCTGTCGAAACATGTTGCTTTGTCTAGGTTATTACAGCTCATGCATTTTGGTGACCGTTTTAACTTCAACTCATTCACTGTCCAGCATTAATGCTAGTTCTACTAGTAGCACTAGTACTTAAAATTGGCATTTTCTTTGATAAAAATGAATTCCATACGAACATAAAACAAGATACAAGACAATACATCCAGGCTCCCTAGCCGCTGTAATTAGTGATTCTTGCAGATGGTGTAAACTTTTAGTTCAGTATCTAAAATAAAAATTTCTAAAAATTTGTAAAGAGACTTGACAGAGAATGTCTTCCTCGACAGTTGTCTTCATGAAACGGGGCCAGTTCTGTAGTTCGAGGGACACTTGGCAACCTTCCAACGCTCCTTCCCACCGCAACCTCAAGCTTGCCGTGAGTTGCCGGATGGATATTCACAGATCAGCGTGCGCTAATCCGCTGAGCCATGTGCGACGCCCTAATTGGAAGGAGCCGAGGCAGCAGAGGGCTGTCTGAGTATGTCCATGTTCTGTTCTGTGTTTTTTATAGGATCATGGATCAACGTCTCCTACTTTCTTTTTTTTCTTATCTCCTTTGCTTGTCTTCCCTGAATTCCATCCTATCTGATTCGCCTTCCTTCTGTCTACCGACCCTGTGCTGCACCCTATTCTTTGTTACCTGGCATTGGCAGAAGAATGTACGCCGGGCTGGAGATTTATAACCAGCTTGGATGGTGACCAAACTGTCAAACAATGGCCAGGCGTTGTATGAAGCTGAGGTGACACGTGTATGACACATGACAAAAATCTTTCCGAAGAAATAGATAAGCATGGGAATTGGGAACTGGTTACAAATCCAGCATTGAACATTAAGATTTCTTAGTGCAATAGAGATTTCTGTGTTTGAAAGTTGTATGTAGGGTGGATTGCCCTAATGTGGGCCCTTTTTTGCAGCTTCCTACTGTGGGATAGTCAGTTGCATAAGGAGGTGAAATGTAGTATTGAACAGTTGAAGTTAATGTTAGACACATAACATAAAATAAATAAATAAATAAATAAATAAATAATATATACCTTCTAGGGGACCCAAATAATATTTGCCACCATTACACCTGACACCTATAGATGATAGCTAACTTGAAATAGGTGAGAGCTCACTTGAACCTTGACATTCACTAAAAAAAAAGTGCTGCTTTAATCAGATACAAAGTGGGATCTGTATACCATTAGAAAATCATTACGCCACAGTGTAAAACAACACTTGGTGGAATTACTGGACATCAGCTACGCGCGCCTTCCGCCTCCTACACAAAGTGCGCTGTTGGAGTAATTCACAATAACCTTGCGCGCCTCCAGCGAGCAGCAGAATAGGCAGGAACCCTCCCCAACCCTCCGATAGATTTGAAAAGACGACAGACTGAGAGGGGCGAAAGTGACAGAAAGAGAGAGATAGAGGGACAGAGACAGAAGCTGATAAGTGGGTGGAAGATGAGCGCAAGATCAGGCATGGCAAAAAAGAGGCTGTGAGAAGAAGGCCCGGAGAGGGTGAGAGTTAGAGAGGTGACAGGCACAGAAAACAGGACCAGACAATGTGATAAGAGGTAAAGGTGGAGAGAGACAGGACACACCGGGATGAGAAAGAGAAATGGGAAAGAGGGAGAGACAGAGAGACAGCAGAGAGTGAGAGAGACAAATGGGCAGAATGGACAGCGGCAGAGAGATATACTCAGATACAGGCAGACAGAAAGAGAGAAATAAAGACAGAGAGGGTTTGAGACATGGAGAGAGGGAGAGAAAGTGAAAGAAATGTGTCATGAGACAGAGGACCCACGGACATTTGTAGAGACGTAGCGTGTGAGAGGGGAGAGAACAGAGGCTTCAAGGCAGGGGCGGAGATGAGGACAAAATGCAAAACGTCACACATGCAGATCAGGAGACAAGTTGGTTCAACTCTCCCACTCTCTCCCACACACACACAGACACATGCCTGCTATATATACCTTGGACGAAAAGAGCCGGAGGATCTTTGGTTGGAGACAAAGAGTACACAGACAGAATGACAACATCATCAATATGACATCATGAGACACACATCACCGACGGCAACGACGATGATGATCACCATCATCACCGCCACCGTGACACCACCGTCGCCATGACAACAGCGGCATCACCTTGACAACATCGGGACCTTCCGTTTGAAATGCACGTTGTTATGCCGATGGTGTCATCATCGCCATGACAACGTGGATTTCCAAGAACAAGGTCAATGCCACCTTGACAATACCCCCCGGTCTACGACACTGTCATTCTGGCAACTTCCATTATGAGCATCATGACATAATCCTAGGTAAGGGGTGCGCCCTGCTATTTTGCACACCTGCCATTCCGGAAAGTGATGAGAGGAGGAGATAGCACACATAACTCCAGAGTTGGGCAATAACAGACTACAGGTAATTCGATTACAGTAATCTGATTATGAAATATGCAAGAATACAGTTATAATTGGCAGATATTGTCAAAGCAAGGACAAAATCAAATTGAGGCCATTGTTTAAATGTGAATGCAGCAGAAGCCATTTTAGAGGTGACTATACCCACTTTCATATGAAACAAAGATGATTTTATAGAGCATCATTTTGCCCCAAAGTGCTGAATTAAATAATTAAACCCTGGATACATGTTGACTTGATTGTATTTCAGTTCTGTTCAGTTCTGTGGGCTAGCATAATACTCAAATAAAAATATATTCAAGCATTAATTGTATTTTAAAATAATCCGATATAGTGGAATCCCTTACTTTACTTTTAAAATGCAGTAATGGGATAATGTTACTGATTATTTTTATTTTCCAAGGATTAGCTGGGGTGAAGAAGGGGGAGCATACATGTGGCAACGCTGTCTTTCCACGCCATTATGGCATATGTGCTTTGTAGTGCTCTGTCCTAACAGACTGCCGCAAACAAAGTAATGTGTGTAATTTGTTACTGTTAGGGATTACTTTTGAAAAGCAACCTTCCCAACTCAAAACTAAGTCAACTCAATCCTCTGCTGCATTTACAACCATGTAATATATATCAGCATAGAGATATGAATCTCCTCTTCAAGTATGACTTTTTTTTCAAACATGTTACGTTCTTGATCTTTGAATCAAACAAAAAGTTCCGGAATTCAGAATTGGTATTCTGTGGGACCCGTCAATATCGCATGCAGTGACCATGCCGTTGTCATGGTGACAGTCATTGCCACCTTAGCAGCCTCATCACCATGGCAACATGCTCCTCTCTGTGACATCAGGGTCAATGTTTGCGAACTTGGCACTGTAATCCATCAGTCATCTCGATGTGTCATTGACATCATGGCCCAGTGATTACCAAAACAATCAGAGAGTCACCTTGACAACACAGCACATTCCTGACATTGTCGCTGTGAGAACATAATCACTGTAAAAATTTGTGGAAAAAAATCAGGAACCGTGGATTGAGCTGACATTCTATTGCAACCGCATCCCAAAATGGAAGATTTTGAAAGGAAGCCTCTTTTTTCGGCTTCCATCATGTTGGCTCTTCAAAACCTCGCACATTATCAAAAATGACAAAATTGTTCTTCTGACATTAGCATTAGTCAAAAGGCCCAGCAGAGAACATCATACAGCATTTTTCTGTGTCGTTGGTTGTTTTGAAGCAATATCTAAATAACATAGTATGTCCAGGCACCATGAACACTAGACACACAATGTTGATATTGAAACCTAACAAAACAGTAAACACCATAATGATGATAGAGTAACAGGAAAAAGAGATCGAATGAACTTAGGTGAGAAAGGGAAGACAGCAAGAGATTTACACAGAGTTGGCACATTTATGGAGAATGACAAAGGCAAATCAGACATGCGTACGAGTTAAACTCATTTGAAAACATCTTTTCTATACATGCATATAGACGGGAGGTACAGCAAGAGAGAGAGAGAGAGAGAGAGAGAGAGAGAGAGAGAGAGGAGGTCTTCAGAGAGAGACGGGTTGACGGGGAAAGAGAGAGGGCGCGAGAGAGAGAGAAAAAAATGGGGAAGAGAAAGCGACTCTTGAGACTTGACATATTTAAAGAGAAGGGGGTGTTTGTAGATCAGACATGGTTACTCAAGTAAAAACTCATTTGAAAGCATCATTTCTATAAATCCATATTAATGAGGAAGAGAGAGAAGAGCTTGGGGGTTAAATGGAAGAAGGAACGAGAGTGGGGGAATGAAAGAGAGAAAAAATTGGGGAAAAGAGAGAGACACACTCTTGAGACTTGACATATTTAAAGAGAACAGAAGGGAGACAGATCAGACATGCTTACTTGAGTTAAAACTCATTTAAAAGCGTCATTTTAAGAACCGTGTACCCTGATAAACAGTCCATAAGGCAACGATTACTGCAGGAACACGCATACACACAAATAATCAAACACACACAGACACACACACACACCGTGCTAAGATTAAACTTCAGCTATTTGTGGCGTCTGCTGTGCAGTAGTCACTAATTTCAAATTAATTTCCTCAGCACACCAAATTGATTTGGAGAGCGACTTTGATGGAGTACGCCTCGATGACTTTTAATAACCGAACCACACTGTTCATTCCAACTGGTTTAGAACAACCGTGGGCCACGTGCAGACACATTAAGCACTAACTACACTGAGACTGTCCAGCCATAGCAAGCAAGGTTTCGCCATCGGGGAAACATTAATAAAGGATTAGTTAAAGCTGCTCTCAGCAACTTTTCGGAGTTGAACTGAGACCTCTACTAGTACTACCTCCGGAAAACATTGAATTATGAATGAAAATCCAACCGTATGTAGCAGATGTAAAGAATTTTCTTAGTAATTGTATTAATATTAATCAATCATGTAATCGACAGAACAGGTCTTTGCTGAAATCATGATCTGTTATGAATATAAAAAAATAGACATTAGACCTAGATGTTACGTAATGAACATCTTTACAATTTCCACAGCAGAAAACTGCCAAAAGTTTTCAACATTAAAAGGAAAATAAAACAATACAAATTGTTTTTGTGGATTCAATTTATTTTTCATTATTTGTTCGAGCCTCATTTTGAATTAAATGAATGTCTGTGTGCTTACATTGTCAAAGTATTATTGGTATTAGTCATCCTAACTGTAGAGGTAGTTGAAGTCCAAAAAGGTCTTAATAGGGCAGGGTTTTTTTTTTTTATCAAGGCAGGTTTTTTTTATTTATGCAAGCGCCATTTTTCTATTTTATTGACAGGATTAGTGTGAAGGCGGACGAGATATCGGGGAAGCAGAACTGCAGCATACTTATGTCTGTGAGGGGAAGCGATATCACAACATCTGAGTGCGCTGGGGGACTAAGCCACACCCAGCCAGGGCATTTGTAGTTGAGTAATCATTTCAGCTCTGTCATATACCCACAGTATGTGTTGAACCATCACGATCGGAGTCGATCAATCATTGCCTGTGTCCGAAATCGCTCCCTATCCCCCATATAGTGCACTATATGGAGCGCACACCATTTTGTAGGGGTGTCAGAATTCTCCATGTACCCTATATAGTGCACTGAAAGTATCCCACAATGCACCGCAAAAAGTAGTGAGCATCAGATGTACCCTAGACGGAGCAATATAGCCCATACGTTTTAAAAATGACCAAAACTTTTACGGGAGTAAATAGCGACCGACCACAGCCAATAGTTATAAATGTTGACTTTTTCTGACGATTGTTGAATTTTATAATTATATTTTTTAAATTATATTTTATAATATTTTTTTTTATTGCTGTTGAGTGCACTATAAGTGAGTGCACTATATGGGGGGTAGGGAGTAGGGGATAGGGAGCGATATCGGACACAGCCATTGCGTGGCCATCGCGGCACTGTGTGTACAGAGAAAGCTTTCCTTGCGCGCAACGGCTCATCAGCGATGCATGCAGCCTAATGCACAGGCACAAGTCCACCGTCTGCAGTCTGTCTATAGGGGACTGTAGTCTCTTTGGGATCGAACTAGGTCACAGCAGCTCCGAATACCACAGCTCCCTGTACCCCAAACCAACACACAGCATTAATAAAAAAATGTGCGCACCTGTGTGCCTGTCTGCAACACACGCAGCCAGACACTCACACAATAATCGTGTGCGAGTGTGCAACACACAGACTCACACACACACAGGAGCGCGGAGACGCGTAAAGCACTTTTGCTCTTCCGTCTCTATTTTTTTCTCACGCTCAAGTATTCATGATGATGAAAAGGATTTTTAGTCAAAGACTTTTTTTTTTCAGTCAGGGAGCTCTGTCGTACTTCATCTTCCTCCATCTTTCCTCACCCCACCTCTCCCTCTCTCCTTATCCCACAATCTGCCTCTCTTCCTCCTTCTGTTTATTTTATTCCTCTAGCTCTGCTTCTGTTCATGTGTCTGTTTCTCTCCTTCTGCATTTCTCCTCACACAATTTTAATTCATCAAATTTCTTTTGCAAATTTTCATTTTTTTTATCTTCTTCAATAAATGGTATATTTTATGAAAACTTTCTTTCTCTACTTCCACTTTCAAAAGTGTTTAGACGGCACTACTACAAAGTCATGATCACCATCGCAAGCTTGTGTGCAAGAAAAGAGGAGGAAGGCGGTGGAGAGAGCGGAGTCGGGTGGGCTCACTGGGTTCCTTTCACTGTTGATAAAGTTGTAGAGTAGGGCCAGCGTATCGTTGTCAGGAACACATTGTACAGACAGTTATAGCTGGGATGACCACGTACTAGGGCTTATTACGTGTGGGCACCAGGCACATCTTGTGTCGGCGAGACATGGGACCAGCCAGTCACATGGGGTTCTGTGAGTGACCGTGATTGGTCGAACGGACAGGCGCACAGTTACAAATATATTTCTATAAAATGCGAGAAAAGTAGATTTGATTATTTAAGAAGCTTTGGAGGTTTCAGGAGAGTTGGGAGAGGCCTTGGTCATGGAAGGCTCAGTGATCCTAGAAGGGATTTATCTGTATTTGCGGATGTTGTGCGATCCTGAATAAAAGGCAGATCCTTGGATTCCAGATTCTAACAGTAATGTAATCAGTACTATACTATACGATCAATATCGCCCAGATGGGAGACCCCTCTTAGTGTAGTATAGTGCTATAGTATTAGTACAAAATTATACATATCTATGTTGCATATG
>OMKY01058495.1:1478-14967 GCA_900302395.1 Bregmaceros cantori | reverse complement strand
TGTTGGATTGTCCATCATGGCCCGCAGCTTCCTCCTCGTCCTCTGCTCTGCAACGACCTCCAAACTGTCCAGGCTGGTTCCCACAACGCAGCCAGCCTTCCTTGTAAAGTCTATTTCTCACTACTAGCTATCTCTCCAACATGTACAGTCTATTTCTCTACTAGCTATCTCTCCAACATGTACAGTCTATTTCTCTGCTAGCTATCTCTCCAACATGTACAGTCTATTTCTCTACTAGCTATCTCTCCAACATGTACAGTCTATTTCTCTGCTAGCTATCTCTCCAACATGTACAGTCTATTTCTCTGCTAGCTATCTCTCCAACATGTACAGTCTATTTCTCTGCTAGCTATCTCTCCAACATGTACAGTCTATTTCTCTGCTAGCTATCTCTCCAACATGTAGTCTATTTCACTGCTAGCTATCTCTCCACCATGTACAGTCTATTTCTCTGCTAGCTATCTCCAGAGATGGCAAGTAACAAAGTACAAATACTTAAGTACTGTACTTAAGTAAAATGTTCAATTATCTGTACTTTTAGAAGTACATGTTTCTGTGATTACATTTTACTTGTACTGAGTACATTTTTAACAAAAATATCTGTACTTCTACTCTACTTACTTCTTTTTTTTTTTTTTGCGCACTGACGGGGTAGGATAACATGTATAATATCAGTAGGGGTCAGTCAGTAGGGGTCGCTGATAGGCCGAGTGCAGTCCCAGTTACTAAGTTAAGTGGTTTTCATTCAGTCCCAAGATATGAGACAAACTAGGCTAGGTTGTTAGTAATTTATTCAAACAATAACATTGAAACAAATGCAATTTACATACAATTTTATTGTTAATACTTTGTACTTTATCCTTTAAAAAATACTTTTGAGTACATTTTAGAGCCTGTACTTTTTACTTTCAAAAATACTTTTTGAGTACATTTCTCAGCCTGTAGTCTTTACTTTACTCAAGTAGATATTTGGATCAGTACTTAGTAGTCTTACTCAAGTTGTTATTTTACTAATGTATTTTACTCTTACTCGAGTAAACAATCGACTCGAGCGGACTAAACAATCTCATGTTATGAACACTGTAAAGTCACCTCCTGAGTTCCTATTTATCGGTTTCTATGCAACGGGTCTTCTTCCCTCGGTTGCTAACAGCGAGTTGCAAAACAGTATCATCTATTCTATCGCTTTCCTTCGGACTCGACATGTGAAAAAGCTTTGACAAGAGCGGGAACGCAGACAGAATCAATTTAAAATTCAATCGATACTGCACCTTCACTGCCTGATGTGGGCCCTAGTCCGAATCTTTAGATGTGAAAGCCACCTAAGTGAATTTGAAGTTACTTTAAACATTGAAAACCAATTTGACGATTGACATATAAAAAAACGTCAAAAATCTCATTACAATATAATCAGATTTTTTTTTTGCACAACCCTACTCCCTCCCTTCCTTCCCTCACTGTCTCCCTCGAGTTAACGACCAGGTTTGTGCCGGGATGGGTGTCATTAGATCATTGGGCGTGTAATGGAAGCCTTTGAAACCTTGGTAATAATTACATCCTTGATTGATCTAATCCGTCTCCCGCACACACACACACACACACACCTCCAAATAAACAGTGGTGTGAGAAAAGAAGCATGGAGAACGTGTGTCCGATCGCCCAGGAGTCGGTGACATCAGCTAGCTACCCCTAGCGCTTGGCTTCAGAGACTCACCGGCTTAGACAAATAAACGACGGTAATGATGGCACTCGTACGGCGGCCCTAAGATTGATTTGGTGTTTGCTTGATTCTCTCTGCCTGGAGAGAGACGGAGAAAGGGGCCTGCGGGAGGCTGAGGAGGTTCCCCGGGCACTGTATAGCCCCTTTCCCACTCGTGTGCTAATACTCTACACCAGAGGTGGTCATTAGGTAGATTGCGATGTATCGGTGCAGAGATGGCAAGTAATGAAGTACAAATACATAAGTACTGCACTTAAGTTTAATTTTCAAGTATCTGTACTTTTAGAAGTACTTATTTCTGTGAGTGCTTTTTACTTCTACTCAGTAGATTTTTAACAAAAATATCAGTACTTCTACTCCTTACTTTTCCCAAAACAAGGTTGTTACTTTTTTGTCTGCAACGATATGGTAGGACTACTTCAGTAATTCAGTAGAGGGCGGTACTCGGTAATGCACTGAGTACAGTAGTTGTTAATAAGTTGTTATCATTACATTTTCATTACATTTACTTCAAAATAAATATTGCCTGTAAAATGTTAAGGCAAATTTAGGTTTTGTACTTTGTAGTTTACACTTTCAGAAATACCTTGAGTAAATTTTAGAGCATGTACTTTTTGCTTTGAAAAATAATTTTTGAGTACATTTCTCAGCCTGTACTTTAAACTTTACTTGAGTAGATATTTGGATCATTACTTTTTCATTCTTACTTCAGTAAGAAATTCTGGTACTTTTGCCATCTCTATTAGATTGTGAGGAGTGTATGAGTAGATGGCTGCGTGAAAAGATGCAGGCTGCAAATAAATAAAATACTAGATCTGCGTCCGAAATTGCTCCCTTTCCCCTACTTACTCCCTATATAGTGCACTCACCTATAGTGCAGTCAACAGCAGCGACTGAGATTTGGGACACTGGCGTCGGCGCCATCAAAATTATTATAACATTATAAAATTCAACAATCATCACAAAAAGTCAAACGTACTTATATTTATAACTATTTGCCGTGGCCGGTCGCTATTGACTCCTGCCACGCCATTTTTGTAGTTTTTAATGCATCCCACAATGGAATACTTTGAATGCACTTTATAGGGTACATGGAGAAGTTGGACACCCCTACAAAATGGCGTGCGTCTCATGTAGTGCATTATATAGGAAATAGGGAGCGATTTCGGACACAGGCTATGTTTGTATTGACCAGGTTCATTTCAACTTAAATAATATATCTTAAAATGATGTGACCCTTTTTTTCCTACTGTACAACGAACAGAACCTTTTCATTTGAAACATTGTCAAATCTACAGCCTAATGTCTGTGAGGTAGATCCCACCCACTTTTTCAGTTGGAAAGTATGGAATCTCAGGCTGCTCTACACTACTCTACTCAGCTTTACCCCTTTTTCCATTAGCAGGTTCCACTTGCACGTAGCTTGGGGTGTCTATTTTCGATGTTTGCTGTCAAACATCGAAAAATGGTTAATAAAGAGTACAATGTCTTTTTACCAGGGCTCCAAAACGGTTCAAGGAACAAAACGAAAACTGAAAACGGACAGAATTTTATGGAATGTAATGGGGAGCGGAAACGGAACGAAAAAAGATTTCTTCAACTGTTCCGGAATAGAAACGCAACATTATGAAATCCACAAAACCGGTTAAAAACGCTTTTTTCCGTTCTCTATATATTTTAACATATCCTAGACTATTTCCGACTATTCCGAGTTTGAAAGTCCACCAAATATATTTTGTGTAAAAATGATATCTAAACTTAACATTGCGCAAAATTATATCTAAACTTAACATTGCGCAATATAAGGAACTTTAAGAACAAACAAAATGTTTGTGTTCCGAACCGGTTCAGGACCGATATTTTGGTGGTGGAACAGAAACGAAAACGTTAAACATAGACCTGCCTGAACCGTTCAGAACGGAACGTTTTAAAAATAATTTCGTTTTCAAACGCTGCTTTTTACTCTCAGATTTTACCAGCAAACCCCACATCAGCTTCTACATATAGGGTGGATCGCCCTAGAGTGGGCCACTGCTTAATGTGGTACACTTAAGTTCCAGTGGCTATGGCTCCTCCCTAAATTAATGAATGTCAGTGAGACTATAGTAAAAGCAAACTAATATGGTAATGCGTCTAACATTAAATTAAATTGTTGTTGTTCAACACTATTTCACTGTACCGCAATAGGCTAACTGACTGGCCCACTTTAAGAAGCTGCAGAAAAAAAGGCCCACATTAGGAAAATCCACTCTACATCAATATTTGCATCTGCATTGATTAATTTTTAGATTTCCCCTGGTGCACCCAGCAAAAGCGACAAGCTTCCCGGATGTCCCATCCTGTCCCTGCGTCCGTCAGGGCTGTTACGGTACACCAGAGTAGCTGCACAGGCCGACGCATGTCTGAATCCATACCCAAAAGTGTCGGAGAGGGGCTCTGCAGCTACTGTCCAACTGACCGGCACCTTTATGAGAACAAGTAGGCCTGATTGGACCACCCTGGACTATGCTGAACCAGACATATCGACAATTACACATTAATTTTTTCTGCTCTCCATACATCCACCTAAACATTAATACCATGAAAACATTTACTCTAACTGACCTGCCATTTGTAGTTATTCTAATGATTGTGGTAATGTTGTTTTATTCCTGCCTATAGAGTGGAGACTCTGAAGGACTACACAACCTGTGTTTGGTTCATTCAGTTCAAGCCCGTATTTGGTCCGCACCTGCTGGGTAATCAGGCATAATACCAACGCTCCACCAGGCCGACGGGTTGTTGACTCCAAACACTTGGACGAGATGTGTTCCTTGTGGAAACTCCAAGTTGTGATCTTAGGTGTAAACACCAGCATTTCAGTAAACCAGGACCAGGCCCTCGATCCCCCCCCTCCTAACAAACATGCCTACTGTTTCACATCTACATTGCCTTACATGGCATGTTTAAGTACGTGTGGGCACTATTACATGGAGTCTAAACTGCCTTCATATGTTTGAGAAAAATGTGGTTGGCCTTCTATCTTAAACATTTTCAAACGACTAATTGATTAATCCGTGACTAATCGATTATGAAATTAATCAACTACCAATGCAGTAATTGATTAATCGCCAAGGAGTTGAATCATTGTTATTGTCAGTAGTTTTTTCCTGGAACCAAGTTATTATTATTATTATTATTACTACACAAATTTGACATCACTTTATAATTTCTGAAAATACAAATACAAATAGATACATACATTATAAATACATTTTCAACATTATTGATAGAAATGCATTAATGTGAAGAAAAACATTAAAATATTAACATATATGTTTCAAATGATTTAAGTTTTTAAATTTCATTGATTTTCCATATTAATATTTCAACTTCATTATCCATACGGTATCCCCCGTGTGAGCGAATGCCTTCGATATATTCAATCCACTTTCCAATTAATCAATAGAGTGAAAAACGGCACTTATGCCAAAAAAAGAAAGTAAAATAAGTAAAGTAACAGACTAGCACTTCATTGTCATCTCTGGCTTTAATTAGGGTGGATTGCCCTAAAGTGGGCCACTGCCTAATGTGGGACACTTACATAAGTTTCAGTTGCTCTGGCTCCTCCCTAAACTAATGAATGTCAGTGAAACTATGGTAATGTGTCTAACATTAAGTTCATCCGTTCAACACTACATTTCTCTGTTGCACAGAGAAATGTAGTGTTGTATTGGGCAGCTGACTGTCCCACTATAGGAAGCTGCAAAAAAAGGGCCCACATTAGGACAATTCATCCTAAGTATGGCCCACTCTCGTAACCTGAGATGCGGCCCTGTGGCACCCCACTGCGAGGTAGGGTTCTGTGGCATCCGCGGTGGCCGCTCGGCCCATCTCTCCATGCTCGGTCTCCCTGGGCCCCCACACACCTCCAGACCTCAACCATCAATCACACACTCGCTCTCCCCCACTTCTTCCAGCCATCAACCGCCTCGCATACACACACAGCAGTGCACACAGGCATGTTAGAATAAACACACACAAATACACACACACAAACACACACACTGGGATCGCGTCCATGCACAAACATTTGCACGAACACACACAACAACCAATACGCATAGTAACACTTATTTCACATCACCTAGGGTGGATTGCCCTGAAATGGGCCACTGCCTAATGTGGGACACCTAAGCTCCAGTGGCTCTGGCTCCTCCCTAAACTAATAAATGTCATTACACATCAAGTTCAACTGTTCAACACTACATTTCACTGTTCCATCTTTTGCAAATGAATGTCCCACATTAGGAAGCTGGAAAAAAGGGCACACGTTAGGGCAATCCACCCTATGTGTGTTTGTGGGACAACATGCACGGCGAATGCAGCTGCAGAGTATTGGTTTTCTGTCTATCCCTCGATACCCGCACACCATTGACGGTAAAGTTTGCCTTGGAGACACATATTTTTAAAAAGTGTTTAAAACAAAAAACAATAAAACATAAAACTGCTGCTGAACTATGTCTAAGTCAAGCTCATCATCACATTCAAGTGGGCCAATCTATGTGCATGTATGTTTGTATGTATGTAGAGCTGCAACCAATTAATCGATTAATCAATGATAATCGATTATTGAAATAATCGCCAGCTAATTTGATAATCGATTGTTTCACGGTTTGGCCTATTCTCCACTCAAACATGTTGAATACATTTTTCCAGTGTCAAGGCCCCAATACAATAAAGACAACACAAAAGTGTGCGTGAAAGTCCAATATGTTATAATTTAGCCTGTTTAGAGTAGACTCTTTCATGCTATTACTATAAAATGGAGATAGAGAAACAGCAAAGTTTGTTATATTAATATTGCAAACTTTTAATAATGTTTCATAATCATAATTAATGCTAATAATCGTTCCGATTTTAAAGGAAAAATGAACCGATTAATCGGCAGTAAAAATGGCTGATTAAATGATTATTAAAACAATCGTTAGTTGCAGCCCAATATGTATGTATGTATGTGTAACAGATGTGAAACAGGCATTTAAATTATACAGTTATTGAACCGATATAGGGCTATAGCCTATTGTAATAGGCTGCAGAGCCAATTACCGTAGGCAATCGATTGCTTTATATAGTCCGCTATATGCACTAACTCCTTAGGTAAGGGTGTCTACTTGCTCCCAGCTCCTGGTTCTCCCATTTCATTCTGGGAACTATCATTTTCCCTATGTGATCCGATTGGTTGGTACCCTATCTTGCGTTATGTGTGGCGTTTATCCTGCATCTCCCCCTGATGTTGTTTTACAACCATTACATATGTATGTATAGTAGTTAGTTAGGTTATTTTAGATTTTAGGATAGAAATTGTGTTTATACTAGCAATAGCTACAGATAGCTTTTGGGGTACCCTTTTTACAAATCATGGTATAAATCCATGGTATATTGTGAACCATCTTTTGTATTTTATTATAAACTGTAAAGAAAAACAAACCTTGAAACACATAAGGTGGATTGCCCTAATGTGTGCCCTTTTTCGCAGCTTCCTAATGTGGGACAGTCCGTTGTATAAGGTGGAACAGTAAAATGTAGTGTTGAACAGTTGAACTTAATGTTAGACACATTACCATAGTTTTGCGGACAATCATTAGTTTAGGGAAAAGCCAGAGCCACTGGAACTTAGGTGCCCCCCATCAGACAGTGGCCCACTTTAGAGCAATCCACCCTAATGGAATTCACATACCCATGCACACCTTCCACCAGCACGCCACAACACACACCAAACAGCACAGCACACCCCGTCCACCACAATCACCACATCAATACACCATCCAAACCACACGCACTCACCATAACACACACACAGACACACATGCACACTCCACCACTAGCAGCCCGCCCGCCCTACTAGCCACAACTTTTTTTTTTTTCTTTTCCAGACATGGCGCAGCATGACAACACACCACAGACGAAAACGAAAAACGAACGGAATTTCACAGAATTTTATGAGGAGCGGAAACGGAAAAATATTTCGTCAACTGTTCGTTTATTTTTTTCCGTTCTCTATATATTTTAACATATCCAATGTCTGGGAGAATATTTCTGTCCACTTTTCATCAGTCATCAAGCCCAATGCACCTGGGGCTCCATCTTGTGGACAGACGAAGTGAATGGAATGGCGTTTAAAACCCGGTTTCCACGAAATGTTTGAAAGTCCACCGAATACTTTCTGTATAAAAACTATATATATTGCTCAACATAAGGAACTTTAAGAATGAACGAAATATTTGTGTTCCGAACCGGTTCAGCACCAATATTTTTGTGGCGGAACGGTTCAGAGAACGAAAACGTTAAATATAGACCTGTCTGAACCGTTCGGAACGGAATACTTTAAAAATAATTTTGTTTTCAAGCCCTGGTGACTGTCTTTGCACATGCATGTGTGTATTAAGGGGGATGTGTGGTATGCAGAGATGGCAAGTAACAAAATAAAAATACTTAAGTACTGCACTTTTAGAAGTACTTTCTTCTGTGAGTACTTTTACTTACTACTCAGTAGATTGTTAAATAAAATATCAGTACTTCTACTCCTTCTACTACTTTCCCCCAACACAGGGTCGTTACTTTTTCTTTTTTCTGCAACAACATGGTAGGACTACATGTATAGTGTGAATGAGTCAGTAGGGGGCGGTACTCAGTAATGCACTGAGTACAGTAGGAGTTAATAAGTTGTTTTCATTTAGTCTCTGGGTGTGACCCTCAACAATGTAGGCTCTGTACTTTGTACTTTTATGCGTTCATAAATACTTTTGAGTACATTTTAGAGCTTGAACTTTTTACTTTCAAAAATACTTTTTGAGTACATTTCTCAGCCTGCACTTTTTACTTTACTTGAGTAGATATTTGGATCAGTACTTTGTAGTCTTAGCCAAGTTGTTTTTTTTACAAATGTATTTTACTCTAACTCAAGTAAGAATTCCTGGTACTTTTACCATCTCTGGTGGTGAGTGTGTGTATGGTTTCCTGGTGCTGCCGTGTCGAGGCGTGTTGTGGTGTGGGTTTTTTGGGGGTATGCGTGTGTTTCGTGTGCATGCTAAACTGTGAACCGGGCGGCGGTGTGGGTGTGTAACAATGACTTGAGCGACTGGGGTCAGCGATGGTGACTTGTCTGTGATGAATGGCTTGGCGTGGGCCCGCACCGCTAAGAAATTAGCATGTTCAGGCGGCTAAACAAAACCATGTGACGGTGATTCCATCAATCACAGCCTACCGGGATCCCCTCATCACCTTCCTACTCAAACTGCACCTCCTACGCCTGGGAACGAAGTGGCATGGAGGCACACATGGGCAGGATAGCCATGAAAAGTATTGTTACCTCAGCAACATATTACTCAAGTAAAAGTAAAAAGTACTTCACAAAAAAGTTACTTAAGTAGCGAAAGTACTGAGTAACTTTCAGAAAATAAAATTAGGACAATATCTCCTTAAAAAGAGACAGAGAGAGATAGAGACAGCATGAGCCCGAGAGGGGGAGAGAGAGAGAGCGAGCGTGTCGGAGAGGGAGAAAGAACGAGAGAGAGCGCCGGAGAGGTAGAGAGATATGACGCCGACGTATGTGCCAACAGTTCCCAAAGGGTGTCGCTAAAGGCCAAGTTAATGTAACGAGTAGCGAATTGCTGACATCTCAGTAAAAAGTAGTTATTTTCACCTCAAATTCAATTGAGTAATAGTGGAAAGTAACTTCTGAAAAATGTACTCCACAAGTAAAAAATGTAATGCGTTACTGCCCATCTCTGCATGCAGGCACGCAGACATTCTTTAGTTTGAGTTTATTTGATAGTCAGCGGCAACCATTTTTTTTGCCTAAATCAAAATCATCGCCTATCACATCAAATCAAACTTTATTTATATAGCATCTGCAGAGCAACACAAAGTGCTTCACAGCAGGGCAACAAAAATACAACAATATGACCCACAATCTCCCCAACCTATTAATAAGCAAGAATACGCACATAGATACAAATCTGTTGTTTTTTTGGGGGGGCAGGGACCATGGGAGGGTTGGATGTCTTTCTCATCATAGTCTATAAAGGTCTGAAAATGGTCTAAAATTTAACTTGGTGATTCCTGCAAGAATCCTGTAGCCACTTGATAACATTTTCCCAGCTAACCTGATCAATTTAAACTAATGGATAACTGAAAATTAAACGCCCCCCCACCTCCACCAAGCCCTGAAAAGCCGCTGTCCTCATGAAAGCCTGAAAATCACCTGTCCTCACGAAAGCGTGAAATCCACTTGCCCTCACAAACCCCTGGACATAACAGCAAAGTCTTGAAATCATCAACTTTGAGAAAGCCTCTGTGAAGATGTGACAAGTATCATAACCTCAACCCCTTCTGAAACCTGGTCATGATAGAGAGAAATATTGGAGGGAAACAAGGCTACTCAAGGCTGCTTCACTGTGTAACATTCTTGGCTAGTCTACAACCTTCTTCCTTATTCCTCCTCAAAGGTCATTCTCTGCCTGCACAGCGCACATCTCTTAAATCACCAAATATGCCTGGCATCATCAGACCTGATTTCCAGGGTCCTCAACCCCCCACCAAGTGGCGCAGAGTATTTAATTTTTGAGAAGGTTATTTTTGGACAATACGTTGTAGAGCTGCAACCGATTATCCGATTAATCGACGATAATCGATTATTGAAATAACCGCTAATTAATTTCATAAACAATTAATTGTTTCATGGTTTGGCCTATACTCCACTCAAACATGTTGAATATATGTTGTTCCCAATGCCATTTTTCTAGTGTCGAGGCCCCAATATAATAAAGACAACACATAAGCTTGTGTGAAAGTCCAATATGTTATAATTTAGCCTGTAAGAGTAGGCTCTTTCGTGCTACTACTATAAAATGGAGATGGCGAAACAGCAAAAAGTTTGTAATATTAACATTGCAAACTTTTAATGTTTCATAATCATAATTAATGCTAATAATATTAGTAAAGAATAAAATTATTAAAAAATGATTAAAGATACTTTTACTCAATGACAATTTTTCAGTACTCTTTCCACCTCTGCCAGTACCGCAAGACATAACAACTTGTTCCAATGCTTTTGCAGCCATTGGTACCATTGTTGCCACATTACTTAAAAAAGGAACTAAGTTAGATTACTCGTTATTTTATTTTTAAAGTAACTAAGTTAGATTACTTTAGTTATTTTTCGTCACTTTTACAACAACCAGTTGTGCCAGTATTTCCACACGGACAATGCATTATTTTCACATTCCATGATAAATTTACATCGCCCTGCGTCCGTGTGACGTGTGTGGAAGTGGCCAGCTAGCAAGGTTGGCGTTAGATCGTATACCTCGAGCGGCGTTTAGATGAACCCGACAGCAGGGGCTGCCATGCCGCTCCTACCGGCACCACTGCCGCATCTAATCGGTGGCCGCTCTCCCGGCCTCGGTAAGCATTCCGACTTCCGACAACACTGCGTGGTGATGACACTACAGCAGACGATTGGTTGTGCTGCGTGAGCCTAAGGCCGCCGGTTTCTCTGTGCATCATGTGTGGAACGACTGTGTGTCAATATCTTTGGGAATTAGAATACATGTGTCCGTGAATCGCCCCAGAGGCCGTGTTTGGTGTGGGGGGAACTTGGGTTGGGGGCTTGTTTAGGCGTTCCTGGGTGGGAGTGGAGTGCTTTAATGGTTGACACGGTTGTCAGACCGCGCCCCGCTCCCGTAGGAGTGGGGCGCGCAATCGGCCATGGAGGCGCATCCAGCTGATCATCCACTCCTGGGCGCAAAACGCGGGACGTTTGTGTATCCTTCTTTTGGGACGTTCAGGCAGGCTTTCAGAGCACTTGAGCACTTTCCAACTGATGTCGAACGAATTAGAATCGGATTTGAATCAGGTCGAAAGAGCTGGGTGTTAGATGTTAATGCGGCATTAAGGGGTAATGGTTAATGTATAGTGCCGTTTGGAAAACCGACAAAAAACGAAAATTTTGGTTTTTGGAACAGATTTTTTTTGTAAAAATCGATCAGCCTTATGTGAGCCCCAGTGATGTTCCAGGATTAAAACATTAATACGGCAGGTTGTTTTACTATAAAGTGGACGCTGGATTTTCTTTGAGCTAACGCAGGAAGTAACGCGGGTTATGCGGGTAAGTAACTTTAATCTAATTACTTTATTATAAGTAGTAGCGTGTTAGATTAGAATATGAGTAACGCGCTACTTTTTAACATGTTAGTGACAACACTGTTGGTGACAATCTGCCTGCATGTTTTAATACCTAGACTGGAGGTTACTTGCAGATCAGGGGTTCTCATTAGGTAGATTGTGATCTACAGGAAATATATTAGCACTGCAGCCTGTATAGAGGGTGGATTGCCCTAATGTGGGCCACTGCCTAATGTGGGACACCTAAGCTCCAGTAGCTTTGGCTTCTCCCTAAAATAATGAATAACAGTTAAACTATGGTAAAAGCAAACTATGGTAATGTGTCCGACACTACGTTTAACTGTTCAACACTACATCCTACTGTCCCATCTTAGGCAACTGACTGTCCCACATTAGGGCAATCCATCCTATATAAAACAACCAAATTAAATGGTACATTTTCTGCTGTGCAACACCTTTAGCTATAATATGGCACTAATACTTTAGCTATCCATCCATACAAAGTCATGTACATAATGCCTCCAAGCAGTCTAATCACAAATTTTTTTTTTACGTAATTTTTTTGGCGCAAGCACTGTTATTAATTATTTATTGTGAGAGATAGTGACAGGATTAAATCGTGAACTGGAATGAAGAGTCAAGGGGATGGGGGGGGATACATTGCTGAAAAGCTGGAGAAGGTATGCAAACCCGCGGCGCTGCTCGGCCTGTGGCCTGGAGGACACGCTCTCTAGCTACTGCACGCCCCCCCTCCAAAGCAATTTATGACCAGGCACCTCTGTGGGGAGAGGTGAGGTGTGTGTGATGCTATGCACTGTATTTTCAGGGTCCTGCAGATGGCGCCACTTTCACATTTGGAATCTTTCTGGCTAGGTGCCTACGGTTTGACAGTATAAGGCTGGCACGGCTGTTTCTAGGCTTGGACAAACCATGCCAATGCCAAATCCACAGGGGAAAAAGATATCTAGCGGTCGGACCGACACCGAACAAAGTTTAAAAACATGAAAAAAAAGTTTCCAAGTTGGATTTTGAGCCGTGAGAGAGATGATGCTTCCCGAAATACTTTCACCTTTTGTTGAACCTTGAATTTAGATGTAATGTTTAGGAAAGGCTTTTAGTGTCCTGGAGGTTATTTCATAGACACGTTTTAACGGGTCCAGTGACGCATACGTTTACGAGCTCGGGTCACTTTGGTGTCGGCCTTGCACCCTCAACGCTGCAGCTAAGGCTCTGGTTCCCGTGTCCCTCTCAGCTTAGGTGTCCCACATTAGTTAGTGCCCACATTAGGACAATCCACCCTACAGTGAAATGTAGTGTTGAACAGTTGAACTTAAATGTTAAGACACTTTACCATAGTTTGCTTTTACCATAGTTTCACTGACGTTCATTAGTTTAGAAGAGGAGCCAGAGCCACTGGAGCTTAGGTTTCCCACATTAGGGCAATCCACCCTATATTCATATATCCCTTCAAATCAACACAACTATGATATAGACCATATGTCTGCTAGGAAGGCTGCGCAATTATTAAAAACCGCAACATAATCACAATTATCTCTATCATAATTGAAATCATTATCATGCAACAGCGTGCACCGTTTCATG
>OMKY01058485.1:0-14937 GCA_900302395.1 Bregmaceros cantori | reverse complement strand
GTGCTGGCCACAATGTTCCCGTCCTGTCGCCCGCCATGTGCGTTTGCTTTTCTGCGGCCATGGCTCTGCTTCTTGGATGCTATGCAGTGCTGTGTGATGATTTTAGCGGGAAGTTGGCCTATGCAATCACAACTGTTAAATGTGATTCGCTGAAAACCAATCCAAATCCTTTAGAAGTTATGGACCAAGCAAAAAGTTGAGAATCTTGAATTCAGCCATCTTGAAACTGTCGGCCTCCAAATTCCAATCAGTTCATGGACCTACCCCATAGAATTAACACACCGAATCTGGGATAAATTCATCTACCGTGGCAGTGGCGGACGTGGCAGTGCACACAAAACCCTTACAAGCTCCGTGTTTTGGAGATACAACTATAACTTCAATATAACGCAGAAAAAAAAAACATTTTCTTTTACAGTGATATGGATATTTGGCAATTATGTACAGTTCCCATAATGGTGAGTCAGATACAAGAGATGAGTAGGAATCTGTCAATAGACGAGTTTGGCGTAAGATTGTAAGTTTATATTTGGTGCCAGTGACTTCGCCATTCCACACCCAAACTACTGTGGATCTGTGCCCAACAGAACAAACAATTTAATAACCTGCGCAACCTGCAATCTGAGGCGGACTTGTCAGTGAATGGAACCTTCCCATTGGTCCAGAAGAACATGTGACCGGTGAGTGACTTGAACTTGCCAGTATTTCAACAATATTTAAACAAAGTGGTAAGCGAAGCCGGGTGGATAATGTGTAATTGATCACAAAGCGAGCTGTAGTGAGTGGATTTTGAAACGGTCTGCATTTTGTGTGAAAGTTCAGCCACTCCGGTGCACAGCAATGACATTACACAGGCAGCTATTCAGACACCAGAAGTGCCTTTACAAGTGGCGAGACAAAATGTCAGCTTGGTGTTTTTAGCTCGTGAACCAGTCTATTGAATAATAAACCGCTATTTGAATAATAGCGGTTTATTGAAAGCAATCTCTGGTAACACATGTGTTAGTGGTTCAGAGTGTGGTATCTTATATAGGCCTAGCTTGAGCAGTAAAAACTGATCTAATGCAATGACATTGACATGGATCACACTGGGCTGGCTCTGTGGCATCTCTGTGCACACAACCCCATACATTATTGTGCCTGTGGCATAACAGCGCCCGCAGCTGTTTTGAAGTTTTTCCCCCTCACCGACATATGTATATGCAGCAGGTCAGCTTCCCTACTCTCTCGTCCACCTTCACACTAACCCTGTCAATAAAATTGAAAATAGCACTAGTGCCCAAAAATATAACGTAAAAAAGAGAAAACACAACCAGTTTCAACCAGTTTTACATAAACCAAAATGCCTGTGTATGCACGTAGACATTCAATATCTGTACCTTTAAATACCATATACGATAGTTATTAAGTAATGGCCATGTAATTATCAGGTAACTGCAGGAAAATAAGTACCCAATAATTATAGTAGTTTTTGTAATGTAAATTGCACTTATCATCTTACTTGATATTGATACTCATATAGGGCAGATTGCCCTAAAGTGGGCCACTGCCTAATGTGGGACACCTAAGCTCCAGTGGCTCTTGCTCCTCCCTATGTTAGTGAAACTATGGTAAAAGCAAAGTGGGTAATGTGTCTAGCATTAAGTTCAACTGTCCAACACTACATTTCACTACATGTCCCACATTAGCCACCTGACTGTTGCTTTAGTCACATTAGTTGCAAAAAGTGGCCCACATTAGGGCAATGCACCCTACATAAGCATATGAGTATCAATGTGTAAGATTGATTCCAGACCTATTTCCCCCATACCTGTGGCTGGAGCTGTGTGGGCATACCGTCAATATAATCACAAACCCATGAGGCTAGAACTGCCTCATGGGTGCATGTCTATTTCATTAGATTGAACCAAGAGCATTCTGTGTGATGGAATTAACTGATGCATGACCATATCGGATGTACCAGGTGATGTGTACTCCGAGTAGTTGAGGTGAGCGTCTCTGCCTGTCTAAAACTGCATTCTGGTCATAATATCTCAATTAATGTATAGGCCTATTCTTCACTGCACAGGGAAGTTAACCCCTCCCACCAACACCCCCCCCCTGACATCCATGACCCGAGACTGCAGTCAGGAAGAGGGCGGAAAAGATTGCGTCCGAGTCCACAGCAGTTGCACAGCATCCTTTTTGCATCTTTTTACACCTCTCCCCTGTGGCAGATGCCTCAGAGCCTAAACATTCACCAAGACTATACTATCAGCTATACATATCAACAAATATGTATACTATTTTTTTCTATTACTTTATTTTTTCTGCTTTTACCGCGTCATGTTTTTTCTCCTTTTGAAGGCTTTAATGAAAGGATGTTTTTTTGAGACAACATTGAGAGTGGATGGACATAATATGGGCTGCATTGGATATCCTCAACATCATATCAACTATGCATGACATACAACAAAAGTATTATACAAAAAGCATTCACCCGATTCCAAAGTGATAAAAACGAATCGAGCGCACACGATAACATAGATGGCTTTTCACCTCGTGTGGATTTCAACGTGTCGTTTTTCTTTTCTTCCTGTGGTCAGTGCAACGAGCTGCGAGTTCATAAATCAGACGATGAATTTCTGTTGGCTTTCCTTTTAAAGGGGACAGATCGAGGCGGGGGCGTTCGGTAGGACGTCGGGTTTAGCACTAAACCACGAACTGCACAAACATTTAACGCGCCTATATGCACACCTCCGAACAGCCCCGTCTGTATGCCGCGGGGGTCACTCGCTACCGGCTGAAAAAAGCCGCTACCACTGAATCAAAAATAAGCGCCGGGGCAACAAAAAACGTGTGTATAATTACTGCATACACACCGGTTGAGCCTAAGCATGCCGTTTCTTAGCACGCGGGCGTTGTACAAACAAACAAAAAGCAAGAGAAAATAGTAAACAAATAAAATACATCAAAAACAAACAGCACGCTGGCTCCTGCGGCCAGCTAAGGTGCCCGCCAAGTCCTGATGAGTCGCTCGAGAACGATTTGTTCGAAGATTTGTGCATAAGGCGATTCAGTTCAAGCAAATGAAGAAGAAAAACGAAAACATTAAACAATGTGGGGCAGATACAACCACTTTAAAAAACATGCTGGCTTGAGCATTACCAGATGACACCACCGTTATTTGTTTAATATAATATATATTTCTCTTAATAAAATGATTTCAATCCGTTGGAAATAAAGGTCTCACATCATCGCCAAATAAAAACGTGCGCCCGTCCCGTAACCTCGAGCAGCCCCGTGGCGCAAGGTGGCAGCGGATGCGCGCACTTTGAAGATTCCCACGTGGGTCGATGTGGTGAGGGCCGATAATAAACGCCCATTGGTTTTGGGAGAGCCGACTTCAGGTGCGAAATATAGATCCAAATATAGATCGTGCTCAATGTATTCATTAGTTGTATACACCGCGATGCCTAAAACATTTACCTTTCCCTCCCAAAACATTTAGATCGAATTGATGTTGAATGCATGTAGATAGAGTATAGGGTGCATTGCCGTAATATGGGACATTTTCTCTTATTACATTCCCACAAAGGCAGTGTCCCACATTAGGACTTGTATGTACAAGTCAGCTTACCATCTCCAAAACCAAAATTGAACAACATTATTACCGCGGGCGCTCTAGCAATATCTTGATTCATATTTTTATTTTGACATATTTTGGCGCGTCTAATGACAATGCAGCTCTGTTTATTTAATTGAATTGACCGCAGATGTACGTATACCAATACTCGGTTGTTATCATGTGCCATGAAAGCACACAAATATAATACATCACAACAATAAAGCACGGATTCTGTAGCCAGTGCGTGTGTGTGTCTGTGCGAGAATCAAAGCGCACTCTCTCGCCGTCACTGCGGGCAACAGAAGCCCCGAGGCGCGAGGTGACGGCGGGAGCGCGCACTTTGATTCCCACGTGGGTCGGCGCGCGTCGTGGACATAAACGCCATTGCTCGAGCGAGGAGGAAGGCCGCGGTCACGGGAGAGGCAGATATAAATACTTTATTCCCGGGGAATTGGAGTCAAATAAATTCCACCCTCCGGGGCCACATCAATGACGGTGTCTTAAAAATGTTTGACAGTCGAAAAGCAGGCGACCGTTAACTCGGCCAGTCGGGGCTAAAAACGACACGGTAAACACATACACGCACGCGGGCACAGACACGCACACAAACGCGCGCGCGCGCAATGACTCAGGCTCTAACCAAATAGGACTATAGAATGTTTTCCTTCCGAAATGATGTAAAAACAGAAGACATAGTGTTTTAATTAAGACCACTGCTGGTTGGCCCATATATTTAACACGGGGTTGCCCCCTTATGGGGGCATAGGCTGCCAACAGTAAACTATACAATTTGAAGTCAATGCATTTTTAGTGCGAGGAGGAAACACATAAACCCCCACAAGCAACAAGTGGGCAATACTCTGGATATCAGGATTAACGGCGCTGATTCACGGAAGCTAGACAGGCTGTTAATCAGGGCGGTATTTACAGTGATATTTTTAACGTTAAAAAATGGACGTTTTGTGGTGGCATGTTGAGCAGGAGCGTCCAAGGAGGAAACAGAGTCCATTATAGTGCTGCTCGGGTCCTAAGGTGAGCGCTAATCTAAGTCAACACACACTGAAAATATACACAGTTCACACCATAGAGCGCGTGTCATGAGTGTCACGAGTTTATGTACAAAATTGACACGGACACTAATGTAAACGAAAACGTCATAAAACGAAACAACTCGAGATTATATTCCCATAAAACTATTCCATAATTGTATCCCACGTAACTGGACGCAGATTAAATATATTTTATCTATCTCCAAGTAGGGACTGCACTTTTCTATATTATCCAACCGTTTCAAATTCAACTGACATTTCTATCAAATTGACTGCATTTGGTTATACACATGCATTATTGTTTTATTACATTGATTGAGATATCATGCCGCGTAATATATTAAAACAATATCGTTCATTTTAATAGTATAGTATTTATTTATCGCTATTTTTAAAAAGTTGCAACGTACCTGCGTCATCATGCGGTCTGCACCTGTGTTCTCCTCATCTTTGAAGATGATGTCTGGGTTGTAATTGGGAGTGAGTTCCTTGAAGCGCTCGGAGCTCCGCGTTATTTTCCCCTCGTATCTTCCGCTCGCCCCAAGCGTCTTCTCGGCGACCTTTGGGCTGAATTGCTTATAGGCCAGTGGTACCAGTTTCCTTGGGGGGCGCCTCTGGCCGAAGCCCCGTCCCGGTCCGCAGCCATCGACAACCGGTGAGCAGATGACCGCGCAACCGGCGATGTACGTCACCAGAGTGGCGAGCAGCATTCCACCCCGGGCAGGTATGTTATATGCTTCCGTTCCCCCCCAGACCTCGTTCGTCTTGATTGTTGTGGAACTTTTGGTTCTATCGTGGAACGAAGTGAACCAAATCCAACAGTAAGTCCCCGAATTTGGCCATTCCTCGCGCGTAAATTGGCCCGCTGGCGTCGTTGGAGAGATGGTCGAGCCCGTTGAAAATTTGTGGCCACAGTGCCCTCACTTCTCTCCGGCCGCTGACACTCTCTTGTCCCCCCAGGTCCACGTGTAGACGTGGGGGCATAAATAGCCGATGTAAGTTTATTTTGGCTGGCTGCTTCAAAGCGGCACCGTGTCGACCGGTGAGAAACGGCCCCTCGGTTAGACGCACAGACAGACCTATATACAGTGCGGTTGAAGCGGTGTCCGCACGCGGTTTTCTGGCACTCGCGCTCGTCCTCGAGGCGTCCCTGCGGCGCAAATGCTGTTGGCAGATATGGAAATTGAAGAAATCCTACTACAAATGAGGTGTCGTCCGTGGAGCCATATAGACCGCGCCCTGTAAGTCAGTCTATCCCCCACCCATCCCACTTCATACACCACTATCGGCCCTCTTCCCATCCCATTGGGATAAACACGACGCGCCTGCCTCCATCTCTGCGCCGCTACAGTTTCGTCAGAAAAGTGACTAGACAAACAACCGCCATATTTGTGTCTAGACTGCAGCCGAAGTAAGATAGCGATGTGGTGCCATGCTCCCGCTCTTTGCGCGAGTCCTTGATTCAAAAGGTCTGCAGGTGCAGGCGTAAAGGCGCAAGCCCATCGAACTGTAGGTCACATATACGGTTGCGCAAAGCGAAAAGGACACGCAAACCAATGGAACACGTTATTACCCATGGACCCTGAGATATAGACGAGATCTGAAATCAGACAGCAACACACACACACATACACACGCACGCACACACACACACACACACACACACACACAGACACAGACACACACACACACCATTGCAAGCAAACAGCAACTTTTCAAGTCAAACTTCAATAGCATTCCATGGATACTACCAACACCTTGAGTCAACATCACATGAGGGTCAGAAGAAACGGAACGTCTGGCTAAAGAACACGCACAATAGAAATAATTATATGGGGCACAAAACACTAACTTTGGATAACTAACTGACAACACAGCTGCATGTTCTCTCCAAATGCAAAAAAGAAAATTATGAAAATCAAATTAAAAATCACACTGATTATAAATTGTTGTAGATTGTGATTTATGTAACAGACAATGACAGTGCACCTAAACAGCTCTATTTTCAAAGCATGTTTATCAGAATCAGAATACTTTATTGATTCCAATTGTGAAATTATTTTCATTCAGCAGTCTCGGCTCACAGTCAAAAGGAATGGTGGTAATCACTGCTTAATTTGAGGGGGACGGAGTGGGAGCTAGCTCCCCCACCTCTGACGTGCGCTCCCCCAGCAGATCATGACAAACGCTGTTTAAAGAAAAAATAAATAAATAAATAAATAAATAAATAATGTATCTTCGACCAAACTCAAAATTCCCAGGATACTACAAATAATTAAATACATAAATTAAAAGTTTGTTTCGTGTTGTCGAAGAAAATGTCGAAGAAGAAGCAAGGAAATATTTTAATGTTTTTCAAATCTGGGAAGCCCAAACGACCAAAGCTTGTGGTGGACAGTGCTATTGATGACCACGGAGAATGCAGCAGCTCAGTAAGTGCGATTGGCGACGAGTCCGACGACCAGGGAGATAACGGCTAACAGCGCAGCTAGTGCACCTGCAGTCACCCCCGCTCCGGAGCAAAATGTCTTCTTTTTTCGCCAGAGCTACTCGTTCCCAGTGTTCCGGGACCTACGGCTTGACAAATTAAGCACTGGTAGTAATACATGACACAAGTAGATAGGTAATGCTAGTTTATTGTTGGTCGTTATAGTTATATTGAAGCATTCTAAAATCCGATAGCTGTTGGCACGGAACTTCTGAGTACTTTTCAATATTTGCCAAATATGCACATTTTGAATCATTGTGCTTTTGAAGAAGGGAGAATGATTGAATCTATAATGCAAACATGTCGAATATATTCATTCAAAGTTTGTGATTTAACTTCATCCTGCAGATTGGACATGTTTCACAGAAGAGGCCAACTTATATTATATTATATATATTCTACATTAAATTAAGCAATACCCAGTCACAAATATTTATTGAATATATTCAAATTGACAACAGCACTGCCATTGTATGCATTCAAAGTCACATTACATTTATATATCAATAAAAACAATATTGGAACTGACGACAGGACAATATCATTTATTGGAATAGTCCCACAGCCTTTTTCTTCTTTGCTCTTGGGGCAGATCGCTCCTTCACCTGAAAATCCATAAAGACAGGTTTAATTAAAAAAAAAAAAAGATTGATATCATTTTTTAATATATAAATGAATGAAGGCTACACTATTCACAGGATAATTCCACAACATATTCATCAGCTAGAGGCCTATACACCATTGACATAATCAGGCAAACACACATTCCATTCAGAACTTTAATCTTCTCAACACCACCGCCATCATCATTGTTTGGAAGTCAGTTTTTCTGTTTTCCAGTCAATGGCCAAACAAGTAGCTGATTTTGGGCAGAGCGAGAACAATCATTAGAACTACAGTCAATTCTTTAGCTAGCAGTTATGCGAGACTAAACCAGTTCTTAGAATGACGAAAACATTTTTGCAATAGACACATTTTTATCCCAGAAAAGTATGGATGTACTTCCTAGTATAGATTATTATGATTTTGTGGAACACATATGGTGAAAATGTCTTGAAAATGGTTGGCAAAGAGCGTCTTAAAGTCAGCCACATCATCATACTCTATCCAGTCTGCACTTAACATCAGCAGCCAAGGTTGTGGAATCTGGAGCCCCTCTTGAGAGACCTTTATTTAATAGCTACCTTTCTATAATTGCATATATTTACAGGTGATGTAAAGCATTCTGTACTGTCTATACTGTTGTTGTACTAATATTATTATTATTACACTAATAATGGCTATTATTAAGAGTGGTGACTGTGGGCAGATCGCTAGTTGCTTGCCCAATTCAATAGATGAATGACCCAGAGGAATACTCTTCTTCAGCCTTACAGTCCCACAAGTGACGGACCTGAGGCACATAAGCAACCTGATGAATAGAGTATGGGCTGGGTGAGTAGGATCCGCCATGATCCTGTGGGCTCTGGCCAGACCGCCGGAGGCAGCAATTGTCTCAGAGGAGGGCAGAGGGCAGGCCGCAATCCTCTCTACCATCCTAGTGATTCACAACACAGCGTTCTGCTCTGCTGCTGAGCAGACCTCGTGCCGCACAAATGTTCTGTAAGCTCCTAGTGATTGGAGTCATCAAAGGAAGTGACCCCCAGTGAGTGGAGACAGTCCTACATGATGATAGTATAGATATAATCTAAACTAGATTATATCTTTACTGTGTTGCACCTCCAGGTACTTCGTATGATCGGTGTGTGCACTGTGGACATCAGCAGTTCTCGAAGCCTGCAGTGAGACAACACTAGGCGTGGGTCTCAAAAGCCCCTCAGTTCTCACAGTCCAAAACAATGCACTGACCACATGCAGAGTGATACCTCCAGCTATAATGCTAGATCGCTCCGGTTTTTGGAGACAGTGGGTCCAGGTCACAAAAGCATGGCGGGAAACATGTACTGTGACACATGCTCACTCTCTTACCGTGCCCATCTGGCATGTCTGAGAATTAGCCACCGTGCCCCACTCAAAATCTAGCACCCTCTAAAATAAAGATGATCTATTGCACGGAATGGGAACAGCGAACAGCCTACAGAAACAATCTGCCAATTTGACGTCTTTGTCATTTGAACATAAGTTTATTCTTCATAAGCAGTCTGTGGCATGGAATTTAAAATGACTATTTGGCATCATATGACGAATGAGAAAAGTGTGCAAGTAGAGTGCAAATATAGTACAGTATGAATACATTATGATGATTAGTAGGACAGTAACATATGCAGTATAAGTGCACTGATGGTGGTGTGTGCTGCATAAATGAGAAAATAAAAAAAAATAAACCAATTAATGAACTCATACCTGATCAACGCTCTTGCTCTTAGAGTGATCCTGGTTGGGCTTCGTTTCTATACAACAGAATTGATACATTAACATCACAGTGATATCAAGTGATATCACAGTAGACCCACAGTCTCCAGATTCCATCAAACTTTTAACCACCTGAACAACAAACAGTGATGTCTGTGTATATGCAAGTGAATCTGTTTGCGGGCATTACCCTGACCAATTGTATTATATGATCAATATTAAACTGAAGAGCAGCTTTGAGCACAACTCATTTTTTCTGATTGGAACACAATATACGCTTTTCATGCAAGATGTGCCATCAGTGCTTTTTGCAAATGTTGACACATGTAGTGTGGTTTAAATTTTCATATATCATTTTCATGTATCACATTTTTATAATCAACACAGTTACAACGATGAAATCATCAGAAAAATAACACAGCTACATTAATGACCTTGTTTAAAACATGCATGGGACTGAAGGAGTTTACAAGTATATAAATATATAAATATTTAAATCATGTTTCCATGATTTCAGTCCATAATTGCCCTCTGTTAGAGCAGGCCTTGGCTCTGAAGAACGTACAATGCAATGCATAATGAAAATAGTTTACTGATACACAATGCTGTGGATCTCACCTGAATCTGGAGCATCGCATGGTGGCAGCTCTTCGTTTATCTTTTCGGCGACTACCTTTACTTTGACGACTTGGTCATCTGCAACACGAGGCATCAATATCAACACCTCGTCGTCATTAACTGCGACTCAGTGCGAGTGATAACATTAAATTGCACACTTTTCAGTGAGGCTGATCTAACTGGCTTTTAAAAAAAAAAATTGCTTCGCCTTTGTTTTGCCTTAAAATTTCTCGCCTGCTGTCGGTGAGGACGAGGTATATTCATAATTGGCCTGTACCTTTACCTTGAAAAACATGTTTAAGTTATTTTTTGGACGCAAGCGCCGTTTTTCATTCTTTATTGAGAGATACTGACAGGATTAAATCGGAAACTGGGATGAAGAGTCGGGGGGAGACATTGCAGAAAAGCCGGACAGTGGGTCTGGTCTGGGGGACGCGCTCTCTACCCGCTCGGCCACCGCGTGTCCCCTTGAAAAACATGTTTTATCCAATAACTATTAGAGCTGCAACAGATTAATCGATAAAATTGACGATAATCAATTATTGAAATAATCGGCAACTAAAATGATAATCGATTAATCGGCAGCGATTAAGCGTTCTTCCGCTCAAACGTGTTTAATATTGGTTGTTCCCAATGCCAGTCACCATTCCCAGTGGCATGGCCCTAAGAGAATAAAGAGAACATGTAAGGTTGGGTGAAAACCCAATATGTAAGAATTTAGCACGGAAGAGTAGGCCCTTCCATGCCAATACTAAAATATAGAAATGTTAGCAATGAGTAGAGATAGCGAAACAGAAAAAAAGTTTGCAATATTAATATTGCAAACTTTAATAAAAATAATTAATCCGATTTCAATTGAAAAATGGACAGATTAATTGATTATTGTCAGTAAAAATGGGCGATTAATCGCTGATCAAAATAATCGTTAGTTGCAACCCTAAACTCGATTATTCTGTGGAATTTCAGAGAAGAACGCAGCCTGTTCTACAGCAGTGCCTCCCAGCTGATTGGAAGGAACAGTGAAGTGCATGGTCAAGACATTTTGTCTGTTAGGTTAATGCACAGTAAATGAACATGCATAAAATTTTAGATAAACAAAAATGCTGATAATGAAAGATCTCTTTGAAAGTCCTTCATTCTTTCTTTCTTTCTTCCATATTTGGTGGTCCTTCAGTGAACATTTCTCACAGAGAAATGGTTGGCAGTGAAAGAGTCATTGTATTCGAATGGTCAATTTGTATTGTTTTAAACCAATCAAAATCCAATCTTTTTAATTAGGAACAAATTCCATATTTTCCACTGATTCATCTTCACAGCACCACGTTTACTGGCTGGTTCAGCCAGCGAGCACAGATGTGTTCACACAAAATGTGTATGATATTATGCTTTGCCAGCATGATACATTCAATAATACACAGGGATCAGCACAGCACAATGAGCCACAGGAAAACGACAATGTCACCCGAGTAGTTCTAATATCTTCTTGGATCTCAATACACACACACACACACACACAACTCGCAGATGTAAGGATACTCAGAAGTGCAACACAGCCAATTCTCTGATTGCAGTCAGGATATTCTGTGGTAAACATGTTGGCTAGAACCGATGATATGCACAGATTATAAGTAACCTATATGCATGCAATTGTATGCAGTTGTTGCGCAGCAGTGTGTGGGGAGCCAGAAGGGGTTGGGTTGGAGGTGCGCTTGTGACTTCTTCTTGGTCAATGACCCTATGTTCATTTAGAAGACACGTGTGTGATTTTCAGAAAACCTTTTTAGAGATAGTGACAGGATTCAATCGGAAACTGGGATGAAGAGTCGGGGGGAGTCATTGCAGAAAAGCGCTGTATAACCACTCTGCCACCGCGAGCCCCTTGCCATTTACTATTTTTAGTCAAGATTAGTTTGAACAGGGACGAGAGAATGGGGAAGCAGACCTGCAGCATGTCAGAGAGAGGATGGATTCCCACGACAGCTGCGTGCAGTGTGAGTACTAGCCTCACGCACAAGACTGTATGAGGCTGAATGCAGTGATCTACCCGACTGCGCCACAGAGTCAGCCCCTTTATTCAACTTTTTATTTGAGAACCTATGGTCCATAGTGCCAACATATACTCTGCTGTGTTGCTACAATAGAAGCCCTGACCTGAGGTCAAAGTTTGGCTGTCCTGTGGGTGTTCATCTGGAGCCAAGGAGTCCTCAGTGAGCTGGTCCTCAGACTGTACACGCTTGCGCTTGGTTCGGTTGGTGTAAGCCACTACAGCAGAGTAAAGATGTTGGAGGTCAGCATCAAACCCTGAGCAGTCCTTCTGGGTCGAGCACAGCTGTGGTAGGACCTGAAGGCGAGAGGGAGATATGGATTTAATTTGACGATTTTGGTCAGACAATTTTCTATGGTCCAATGGTTCTCAAACTGCTAAGCTATGGGACTTGCAATTATGGATCTAACTAGATTAATACCAATATTTCTTATAACAACGTTCAAAAATTGCACCTCTGACAGTAGTGCCGTCAGCACTATTAGACGTGCATAAATGGGCCAAACCGATATGAGATTTTGGGCTGCGATAATGATTTTGAAAATAATGCATGCTGATAAACGATATATCGGCCGATTATCCAAAAAAAAAAGAAATGATTTTAAAAAATGAATCAATTTCTAAGTCTTTTCAGTCTTACTTATTAGTACTCATTTTTAGAATATTGAGCAAGTCTAATGGACACAACTCCAACTCAATTTACAAAGTTGTTTTAATTCATGAAGGAAAAAAGGGATGGCATAACTATGTAAACCCAGGGTTAAATGCATTTCTGTGTGCGGGATGGCACAACGTATTTTCTGTTGGATTACTGGTGGCAGGTAGAGCAGCACACCACTTGGTAAACACTAATCGGCCAGGTTATGGCTGATGCCAATATCTTTTAGCACATTGAGTGCATCATTTATGGGTAGCTGAAGCAGAGGGCATTAGCAAAGTCCTATTTAATAATAATAATTATAATAATAATAATAACATACCATCAAACAAAAACGAAATTAGAATGCCAAATATCAAACAGACTGCACAAGACACAAAAGTGAAATGGCCGAGTAGCAATTTATCGTTGCTAGATACAAAACAATTACGAAAATCACAAAAATGAACATTTCTGTGAAACAAAAGTCTAGTATTGTGCCAAAAGAAATGTACACTCCAATCACAAGGCACACCCTGCAGGGAATACTGATAACTCAATCACAAGAACGGCATATTTCATAAAGTCGCTGGGTCACACGGGACAGGGCAGCGATAAGACAACAACACAAGGGAGAATGGTTGCCTCAGCAAGAGACTGAAGGTGGAGACACGCGTGTGGTACAGGTTGTTTCATCCACAAAGATCCTCCAGAGATAAGAACGAAGGGCGTAGCTTGGATGAGTTTCAGTGGTAGGGACATAAACGTGCTCAGAGTCTGCCTGAACGTTCGCGTGACCGGGCACACAACATCAATAACATATTCAGCGCGATATTTAGCGAGGCTGGCACTGTGGCGCAGCCGGTTGGACAGCTTCATCCAGCCTCATGCACTTCCCATCCAGCCTCATGCACTTCCCATCCAGCCTCATGCACTTCCCATCCGGTCTCATGCACTTCCCATCCAGTCTCATGCACTTCCCATCCAGCCTCATGCACTACCCGGCTTCGGCATAAGTATGCTGCAGGTCTGCTTTCCCGCTCTCTCACCGCCACCTTCACACTAAACCCGGCGCCCGCCAATAAAAGATGAAAAATATGAAAAAGTTGTTCTTTAGAAGGGATGAGGGACGTCATAGAAGGGATGAGGGACGTCATCTTGAAGTCTTTCACCGTTCACCGATATTTGAAGTTCGACTATGTATTCTGGATGAACTATATTCAACCCAATAAAAAAAGAAGCTAGATAATCAATTTGGCAAGGAACATTTCGACTTCAAAACTTCGATTACATGAAACATCAATCAAATCTTTGACAGTGGCTTCTTCTGACCCATACATTGGCAATGACTCAATCCGGTAAACTCTTATCTTATCACAACAATGCCCTACGTGTGCTCCTGCAGGTGTCACGGTGGCAAAATGCCAGAAGCCTAGGGTCCGCGTTGGCCGAGTGGTTATGGACACCGCACCTAACGCGACCCCATTCATGTTAGTGGCGCTGAGTCTACCGCAGCGTCCGCAGTGTTGCGAGTCCGACTATGCTCGTCGACTTGTCTGCAATGTCTAGCCGAATTTCCGACTAGTCCTATCCAATAAAGATGGAAAAACGGCGCTGACGGCGGAAAAAATAAAAAAAAAGAATGACAGAAGCCTTTGCCATGTAAACTAACCTGGCTGTGCCCATTTTTGAGGGAGCTCAATATTATCTGTACGTGTGTGAATGACGACAAGTTCTGTTCTATAAGATGCAGAACAGTGTTCTGATGTTGTTGCGATTGTGTCACGAGAGTGTTCACTTTCAGTTTTGCCCACATCTGCAGGCAAAACCTTTCACTATCCCCTACATTGCCAACAACAATACTCATTTAAATGAAAATGAATTTCCGAATGACAAACTACATCAACTACTCTTGTGAGGGAATTGGGAAACAAGCTTGTTTCGGATAAAATTGCTTCATGTTTGTATTTATCTTTCAAAATATTTTTAATATAAATCGGGAGAGAGAGAGAGAGAGAGAGAGTTTTTTTCCCTACATTGATTACTAATTTGATAGTGATTATCCAGGCCTAATGGGATCGGAGATACTCAGGAGGTGTACTAATTTATTGAAAACAAACAACACATACACCCAGGCTATAC
>OMKY01058484.1:0-13135 GCA_900302395.1 Bregmaceros cantori | reverse complement strand
GTCTCTACAGAGCTCTAACATACGCTAGCAGCCCATCCCAGCGCTATGATGAGGTGAGCGTTCTCCATTGGCCTTACCAAGCAACCACGCACACACATACACACACACATACATACACAAACACACACATACACACGCACGCACACACATATGCGTACACTATACAAACGCGATCCAATAGCGGGCAACGCACCTTAAGATGAGACGCTGCTGTAGACGGTAGTTCACATCTATTCAAATAATGTACAGTGATCCGACACATATGCCGTATTCTTTTTAGCTTATTAGTGATGAATATATCATTATTTCTTCCATGCAAACAAATGTAGGTGCATTTTGTCATAAATCCAGCTGCGCTGTCGTTACAGTACTGTTAAAAATACGGCAGCGTTAGTGCATATGCGCGCCAGAGCGCGAATGCTTTCACACCGCGCAGACCCGAGTCACAGCTCGTTATAAGCGGGTTGAGCACAGGGCCGAACCCCACGTTTTACAGAGGCTAGGATGTTTTAGCACGGACTCGGACCCGCTTGGCACATTCATACCAACCGTGACAACTCGGAAACGAGTTCCATCTCGGTTAAAACGAGTTGGACCCGGGATAAACACGTCGGTTTGAATATGCCCTTAAGTTGCTGTTGGCGGCGCGTCCTCCATATTTTAATTTCGAAACATTCCGAGCAAAACACTATCAAAGGGAAGATTGGAAGCATTCAATGTCCAATTTGCTGCAGTATAGATGTTTATATAGATGATTAGTGTGTGACACTAGTTTAAAACATGGCCTACAACATTTGGGCTGATTAAAAAAAAATATTCTGATGTTCATATATAAGCACTTTCATCTTAAAATAAACAAATCAGCTCTTTAGATTGTTTAAATTGACTGGTACCAACCCGCTGCCAGCAATTTGGCTGTTAGCTAAATGCTGTCCACAATCCTTTGCTCCAAAGAGACACTGGATACGGTAACGATCCATTACAGTTGAGTTAAACATATAGGAAATTGAATGTTCTTCATTATGATCTCCCTGGGTGCTCGTAGCTGTCCCCCTGGTGACATTCTATGGATACAGTACGACAGCAATACACTTGATGCGCTGTCAGATTGGCGTACGTGCTAAGTGCTCTGAATATTAGCTAATGTCACGTGACCAGTCATCATGGCTAATGTCCCGGGCCACACACAGACATATGTACACATACCCCTTACACATACTCAATCTCTCTCTCTCTCTTTCTCTCACTCTTTCGCTATCTCTTTCTCTCTCTTGTCTTTTGTTTGCTCTATGTTTGTCAATTTCTGTATCTTTTTCCATTCATTCATTCATTCAGGCTTTATTTTGAACATGACAAAAAAGACAACAAGAACAAACAATCAGTAAATAAAAAAATATCAAACAACTAAACAAGGTGTCATGTCCAAAAGGGAGCAGGGCGAAGCAAAACTGCTTATTTAATCCCCCTCCCCCTCACCTTCACCATTTAGCAACCAATTTTGCACACCTCACGTGAATACTGGCACACCAAAGAAAATCTAAACCAAATATAAATAAATACTGTGAAAATACAAATTATAATAACCTTGAGAATTTCATACTTTTTGAAAACCATTTTTTATACCGCAATTTACTTCTTACTACACACAAACACACATACCCACCCAAGGCTCCATGTGGGTGACTGTGGTCAGCCATTGGTCTCCAAGAAGTGGATGTGGAACCCTTTCATTCAAATGCCACACCTGTGAACTTCATGCACTATGTTGCTTGTATGCTGCCCTAAAAACAGTTAGAATCCCAGTGTGTGAGTGCCATGTTGCCTACTTAATGAAAATGCAATGACGTTGACATCACAGATGAGCACGTACATGTCATATCCGGTGACGTGTCATAAGCTGCATGTAATCCACCCACTGGCGGCATTCTGATGGTGGGCAATCTGTACGTGCGTAGAGATTCAGATCAAATGAATCGTCTAAGCATCACACACGTCTCGAACAGTTATTTGGTCTGGATTAAGCAAGTTCGAAAAAAAGAGGTGTCAAATCGTGGCACGCGGTGGCCGAGCAGTTAGAGAGTGCGTCCCCCGACCACAGGTCGAGCAGCGCCGGAGGTTCGAATCCCCTGTCCAGCATTTCTGCAATGTCTCCCCCCAACTCTTCATCCCGGTTTCCGATTAATCCTGTCGCTATCTCTCCCAAAAAATAATAAAAAAAAAAGAAGTGTCACTCAAATGAAGTAATCAAATCACAGCACAATAGGTGTGACAAGTGGCGTGGGTGCCCGCGTCTCAATTCGAGCAAAGCCCGAACGTGGGCGACAATCTGATTTGTCGGCCTGGTGGATCCAGACCCACCTGTTTGCCCCGTCGCACGCAGGTTTGATTTGAGACAGTACCTAAAGCACTATGCATGCATTGATCTTCCTCCACATGGAGCTGAGTGCAGACTAGTCCATCTGGGACACAGCGCCACCCCCACCGGCCACCGTTTCCTGTAAATGGCGTTGGGCAGAGTGATTGTGATGTCTCGTACGTCATGACATGGAACGCCCCTGTGACTGAGCCAGGTGATAAATTACCCGTCCAAGACCATGCAGAAAGCTGCTACTCAATCTGGAAGGCACTCAGAGAGTGCATGCGTCCCCACACCTCCATACTAAGCCTGGATTATTGTATTTCTAAAGCAGGTACCCTATGCACCGTTATTACATACTCACTGAAAGTACTCCTGAAGGACATCCGAACAGGAGTTTTGAGGGTGTGTTTTGATAATTGCATTAAGCCTGGAGAGCATCCTTCTGTCAGACACAGCCGCCAGGGTGCCCTCAGAGAAGGAGTCCTGTAAGGCGATTATTTTAAAAAGTAACCTCCCCAACCCTGCTAACATCTTCATGTCCTCTGTGTGCCGGGGCACAGGACGGCTTCACGCCGCTCGCGGTGGCCCTCCAGCAGGGCCACGACCAGGTGGTGTCCCTGCTCCTGGAGAGCGACACCCGAGGGAAGGTACGCCTGCCTGCCCTGCACATCGCCGCACGCAAGGACGACACCAAGGCCGCCGCCCTGCTGCTACAAAATGACCACAATGCAGACGTCGAATCCAAGGTTAGACACTTGATACCGCTTAGGAATATGGATGCTCTGTGTGTGTTTTTTCAGCATACGGATCCTGGAGTTAGTACCCTTTGATGAACAGGATGAGCCCATCATTGGAGCAACAACAGTTTATTCACAACTTTTGCCATTCAAACGACCCACAGCATATTATCACACATCCTTAAATGGTCCCCATAAGCCTCTCACTCACTCTCCTTCCCTAATGCTGAACTGCTGCTGTCGTTAGTTTTCCATTCCAGATGTTTAGACCGGATCTCTGCCCTCGATTGTCTCCAGCAAGTGTTCAGATTTATGCGCAGCCTGTACTTTTTATGCTGACTTGAGTAGATATTTGGATCCATAGGGTGGATTGCCCTAATGTGGGCCACTGTCTAATGTGGGACACATAAGCTCCAGTGGTCCTGGCTCCTCCCTAAACTAATGAATGTCAGTGAAACTATGGTAAAAGCAAACTATGGTAATGTTTCTAACATTAAGTTCAAATGTTCAACACTACATTTTACTGTCTCACGTTAGAAGGCTGCAAGAATGGCAATCCACCCTACTTTGTAATTTTACGCAAGTTGATTTTGTATTTTTTGAGATGTATTTTACTTTTACTCAAGTAAGAAATCTGCATACATTTTTCCTTCTCTGCTTGGGAGTTGAGCTCAAATTGTTTGGACACATCGGCTGTCACGCAACATGCCCAAGCCTAAGATATTTAATTAATATGAGCCTCAATACGATCTAAAATGCTTTTAAGAAAACAAATGCATTTATTGAATTAAATATGCATATCAATAGGGTAAATTATCAGACCTCAGAATCAACCCCCTCCTGGCCAAATATATATTACCTCAAGCTGACCACCAAACCGAGGCCACGTATGCCTTTGCCTGGGACTTTTTTTTAGAACTCTTCTAAAAAAGAAATGACTTCTTAATTTTATTAGAAACTTTAGACATAACTTGTAGTATATTTGATGTTCCTTCAAAATGTTTTACTAGCATTTAAACCATTGTCATCCATTGCAAATGATTATTGTTATTCTTAAGGTATCATTAAGAGCCAATTCATCAGGGGTGTTTTATTTATTGTTTTTTTTTGGACTGTTTTCCAAAAAGCAAAAAGAAAAATGCAAAGCTGTTTCGTTATCTTCCTACACACATACACATCCAACCCCCTCTGCATGCACAGCAACAAGACGATTATATTTATTTATTTATTTCAATTTAGCTATCCCTTTCCTTTTTTATTTTGTCTTTTTTTCTATTATTTATAAATATCAGCATTATCACTATTGTTATTATCATTATTGTTGTTCTCTGCCCTCTCCCCATCACTATCTCTCTTTCCCTCTCCTTCTACTGAGTTTCAATATGTTTTGGTTTATGCTGGATTTGCTGTATTTCCTCTTGTGTTTCTTTGCATGGTGTATATATTCTGTTTGTATTTGTTCTGTTGAACAGTATGATTCTGTTTTGATTCAGATTTTCTTTCTTCCTTTGCTCTGTTTTACTGTGTTCTGTTTGGTTATGTTTGTTTGGCTAACGGCTGCTGCTTCTCTCTCTCCCGCTGGCCCTGGTTAGATGATGAGGAATAGAACGACGGAGGTATCCCTCGACTTACTGCACTGTCTTTAGTGTCACCGCTCCCACCATAGCTTGATAAGACCACACAGCACTACGTCTCCCAGAATGCATCTCTAGAACACACTCCTTACACACAACAAGACAAAGAACACATAGCCTGGAAAGCCTGGAAACGATCTATTTAGTTTCTGCATCACCAGTTTCGGTTGTGGATTCTGCAACCTTCTTCAGGAATTGCCGTCCTGTTGATATCACTTCCTTGAAAAACTGTCAGTCAACAAGACGCCACTCCTGAAGAAGTTTGCAGAATCTGCGACCGAAACTGTTGAGGTATAAAAAAAAGTATTCCTGTCATTTGAAAGAATTAGACGTATAAAAATGTTCAGGACGTGTACACTTCTGTCCGTGTTCAAGCCTTGATCCTGATTGTGGCAGACCGAGAAACCTGTGAAATGTGTGCGATGCGGGAACAATTAGATTGTTTTGGCTTGCCAGTCTGGATCACACACGCACATAATACACACTTCTTCAACAACAACACACACACACACACCATCAGAATATCACAGACTCTCACACACAACAATGCTACAACACACACACCACACGTGCATGTGCAGACACATACCATACAGACAACATTGAGCATGCACACGCATGTCTATACACATGCGTATATACATACATACCACAACACCACACAAACACAGACACAAATAAAAAAACAAAAACAAATCATTTACACATGTAGACACACACACTTACACACAAGAACACAAAAAAATTAGGATGATCAATAGTTTGCTCTCAAATCAAGGGGAATTAGCCTGGGAGTTGGTGGGGGTCAAAAAGAGGATATTACCTAGCCTGGCATAGCCAGAAGTATGCGTGTGGGCGCCGCTCATATTATCCTGGGAAGCAAAGACTTGGAAGACTTCAGGCTAACGTCCTGTCCATCAAACCCATGGCTAACCAACCGTAGTGTACTAAGGGTGGTATAAAGCAGCACAGTAGTCATTTAGTCACAGTAGGATAATGGGTTAACCCTGAACTTATTCCTAACACTTACCCCTACCGTAACCCTTAAACCCCCCATAACTTTTCGTAAGATATGGATTTCGGAACACAGGAATTTCAGAGCATGAATTACAAAAATGAGTAACTGTAGTTCCTTACAATTACATACATTATATAGATTGCAATGCCTATTCTTTGAATTTCTCAGTTGTTGTCCCTTCATTACTTTTAAAATGAGGTAGTGGGATTATGTTACTGACTACAAGTAACTTGTAATGGATTACTTTTAACCTTTTTAACCATGTCAATCACATCAAAATAAATTATTGCATTTAATCTATAGTGGATATTGTTGATCACCTAGCATCACCTACCCCTTCTCTTTTTTTTTATGTTTTTTTTTTCAACCCATTCAGGCTGTTTTTTTCCAAGCTTTATTTATTAGGGTTAGTGGAAACAGGTGAAGATGGGGGGTAGACATGCGGGAAATACGTCGGTGGTGGAATTCGAACCACCTACTCACCGTGTCATCAAGGCATATGCGTGCTTTCCAGTGCACTGCCTAACCGACTGAGCTACTGGGCAGCACGACCTACCACTTCTCTAAAGTATCATACAACAACTGTCAGGGGCAGACTTTAAGTTGTATGGAGGTAAGCATTGATAAAAAGCACAAAGTCCACCAAATAACAAGGTAAAAGTTTCAGCCTCCTGCCTCAGTTGCTTACATGACACATACCAAACTCCTCCCCTAAAACCATCTTTCCATAGACATTTAAACAGGTTCGGATTTGTGGGATTTGGGCATGCCAGGCTAGAAAATACCTCATTTCCTCCTGTTTTAAATCCTCCACACTTCCATCCATATGAGTATGGGTAGTTACAGTGATCTTCCCAACACAGACACACATACTTCAGGTAAGCATAACTCATAGTGTTCTTAAGGAAAGTAAAGAGCATGGCTACTTGCCAAATTATCTCTAAGCATGTTGATAGACTGAACTCAGCATGGACATGTATACAGAGCATGTTTTTGTGGACATAAATTGTATAGATACTTATAAGGATGTTGATAGACAGTAGATTCTTTTAAACAATGTTTAAAGGTCAGTGATTATGAAGACTGCTCAGATTCTACAATGGAATTTATGCAGAGGAACACATACAATGTTGTGGAACGGTCACCTCAGTCTCCAGACCTTAACATTATTGAGAATATGTGGTGTGTTAAAAGCTGCTGTCCGATTTGAATCGGAGATGTTTTGTAAAGCGAAATGGTCAAAAATACCTGCAACCAAAAATTGAGACCCTCTTTGGGAGCGTTTGGAAGTGTCTATGGGCTTTTATTTCTGCAAAATAAGACTCTAATACATTTTAATGTATTGCATCAGCCTACCTTTGTGTAATTCATTATTGTACATCTTCTGTGAACTTGGCTCCACTTTTCAATATCACACTTTGTCTGATACATGATATATTTAACTGAAATTGCTGATCTCAACGACCAATGATTTATAAAGGAAAGTCTTGAAAATGATCAGCATTGCCCAAACTTTTCAATATGATTGTATATATATATAGTTATAAGCATTTTGAGACATACCCACTGGGATACCCTGTGGACATACATAGACTGTATATAAAAATGGACACTAGAATCGTTTTGATGTCCGTGCCTACTTCTGGGTTGGTATGGGCCTCAGGCTGGTGGAGCCTAGTCCTAGAAAAACCGAGCCCTATGGGAATTCCAATACAAATATTCCAATCTTAGCAGCCTGTTTTAACCTATTTAAAGATCTTTCCTAATTGTTTTTTTTAATATATATTGCCGGGATAATTAAGGGTTAATTGTGTGAGGGTGGTCATAATTTCACAAACGCGTCAGATTTGGCGTTGATATTTTTTATTTCAGCTCCCATAGGATCAATTACATACATTATATAGATTGCAATGTCTATTCTTTGAATTTCTCAGTTGTTGTCCCTTCATTACTTTTAAAATGAGGTAGTGGGATTATGTTACTGATTACAAGTAACTTGTAATGGATTACTTTTAACCTTTTTAACCATGTCAATCACATCAAAATAAATGATTGCATTTAATCTATAGTGGATATTGTTGATCACCTAGCATCACCTACCCCTTCTCTTTTTTTTAATGTTTTTTTTCCAACCCATTCAGGCAGTTTTTTTTCCCAAGCTTTATTTATTAGGGTTAGTGGAAACAGGTGAAGATGGGGGGTAGACATGCGGGTAATACGTCGGTGGTGGGATCCCATTCATTCTGACTCTTTCGTTGGCGCCCCTAGCGGACAGCACCACCGGGAGAAGTTGTGTGTGGGGTGTCTCCCTCTCATATACTGTATAGCTCTCTCTATCTCTCCTTGCCCCAAATATATGGGTACTTTTAACAATAGCAGCGCGCAGTCGGCGGCACAAAAAAGTTTGATGAAAGCAATAGGATGACGTGATGCACACTGGGTCTACTTTATATACAGTCTATGGGACATACATTACACATAAGCATGTTGATGGACACTCCCTGGATACATTTGCTCGTTTGTTACGTGTGAATGATGAAATGACATCAGAACCGGAATACCTTATGTCCCACAAACGCATGATTCAATAATCTGCGCAACCCCTTCTATGTTGTGTGACCAATTCAGCCGCTTCGTTCGACTTTGACGACTTTACACAGGCTGCGTTACAGACACCAGAAGTGTGTTTACAAAATGGCGGGACAACATGGCGGGGTACTTATTTTGATGCGTAAAAGAGAAACCAGAACTACTTACCCCAAGGGTACCAGGAAAGAGGGCTGTATTCTATTTTTAGCCCACAAACTCGTCTACAAGTTCATGTTAAGATGTTTCTATCAAGCCAATCGAATGTGATGCCTCCCAAAAAGTCATTTTATTGAAGCCCTGCCAAACGGGAAGGCCACCTTGGCATCTCTCAGCAACAACCTTGAAACCTGCCGGCAGTGACCCGAGTCCCCCACGCGTCCCATTAGTTTGACCGACTAACTCGTCGAGTGGCTGATGGCTCTGTGCTGAGTGCTCCCAAACGGCGACACTATTTTTAGCCCATGATGTTCAGCATAGATTAAACCCAGCCTGCAATTAAACAGCGCTGCAGTTAGCAACTGGTCCCTCCTTCCAAAGACACATATTATCTCCAGGCATTGATCACCTTCAACAATCAATGGTTATTTTACAAAGCTTTACATAATATTGAAGTCGACCCGATTATTAAAGCATTATTAAAAACAAATGCGGCGACATTGCGGCATTGTGGCAATATCAGGCGAGCTAAGGGGTACCAATGGAAAATTAAAAACTTGCATCTCTAATTATAACCTCTTCTATTCTTATCTATTGCACTGTGTGCAGATTATGTTTTGGAGATTATTCACAATGCTCATATTTATTTATTTATTTTTAATAAATTATGTATTTGTTTATTTATGTATTTAATTTGTTCATCCCCCTTTCCCATTTCTTCCCGCTTTCTCCTCTTTTGAGAGGAATACAAACAAAATTTAAAAATGTAATATGTTTGTGCTGCCCAGTAGTCTGAGTCTGTTGAGCCAGAGCTGGAAAGCATGCATAAGCCTCAATGCCACAGTGAGTCGTGGGTTGGATTCTCCCCACCGACATATTTCCTGCAAGTCATCTGTTACAATAGGTTTGTTACAATTCCTGATGCTGTTAGTTTGAAAACCATCACTGAACATTCAAGAATGAAATATGAATTAACGGATGTGAATGAAACATCCGAAAAAAGGTCTAACCAGACCACACAATTTAGACCTCTACAAAACCATGTCAAGGAAGTAGCATGCTTTAATCTGACTGTCTCAACAGCTGGTAAATAAGTTTGCATGTCAATTTGTACAGAACGATAAGACCTTGGCAAAACCAGTTTTAAATCATTGACAAGTGGCTCGGTTAACCAGGACTAACAGAGATGGAATTTGAATGCAGCGTTTGTCTGGTAGGCAAAACGCAAGCAAGGGGGCTAACACTGGAGAGGTATTAACTAACTAAACTCGACCTTCTGCTCATCATTCTGCCGGCGAACTGACTTTATGTAAAAAGCTACCTAGATACTGATGGTTAGTATCATTACTAACTTGCGTGCCAGAGGCGCTGACAAGTCGATTTAGCAGGGCAGTACCGCCCTCTAGCTGTAGCCTCTGGGAAACGCAGCACCAGTAGGCACTGCTAACCGTGACAAGCTGCTAAGCCGTGACAAGCAAAACATCACAATACACACTGAATGATGCGTTCACAGTCTGGCCATTTACTAGCTGCTATTAGCAGACAGGAAAACAGAAAGTCCTCCACTGCCTTGCACGATAGCCTCAATCAATGTTCCCAAAACAGTATGTGTGACAAATGGTAAAAACAATGAATCACTCTTAAGTACGACAAACCAATCTAAAAAGTCAATGTAAGCGTTCAGTGCAGCCACAAAGTGATTGCTGCAGACAACAGATCGATGAAAGACATATCCAGAGATGGCAAGTAACAAAGTACAGATACTTAAGTACTATACTTGAGTACATTTTTTCAAGGAATTAGTACGAAGGCGACGGATTGGTTGGATGTAGGAGTGAATGCAGCCATCCCATTGGTCCAAAGTTGATCTGTGACCACATCGCATGATGTACTTTGTAATTATTTCAATAATATTCATCCAGCAGGGTGGATGAAGCAGGGTCGATAATGTGTTTTATTTAAGATTTCCCCCGGGGTATCCAGCAAATGCGACAAGCATCTCAACCAAAGCCTGAGAGGGATCGAGAGACCAGCGTCGCTAAAGAGTCCCAAAGGGGATAGAAAGAGTAGTGTTGCTCCATGCTGTAATTGGTCACACAGCAAGCTGTATTGAGCAGATTTTGAAACGGTGGGCGATTGTGTGACGAATTCAGCCACTTCAGTCCACTACGATGACTTTATACAGGCTATCATACAGACACCAGAAGTGCATTTACAAACGGCGGGACAAAATGACAGGCCCCTGCTATTAGTGCCCCTGCTACATTGAAAACAGTTCAGCACCATGGCCAGCGACCGCTCGATTTTCCAGTTTGGCGTCTTGCAGAGCCATAATAACCACAGGCTGTGATGTCAGTAACAAACAAGGTTGGGTGGGGAGTTACGGATTATATGTAATCATATTACAGTAATATGATTACACAAAATAGTAACTGTAGTCTCTTATAACTACATTTTAAAATATGTAATATAGATTACAGTCACATGACATGACTAAAGAGACGAAAGGTACCAAAAGGCGCCAAAATGCTTAAAACTCCCCTATACATAACATAATTGGTGTCGAAGTTTGCACAGGCATGTGGGTGGGCTTGGGGCATGTGCCTGCCGAAGCAAATTTCACATTATCGGATAAAGTTACAGGCATCCTTTTGGCGCCCTTTTAGCCTGTAGCCATTCCCGATTGAATCCACTCATTCCAATGCCATTGTTGTAACTCGTAAATGTGCATACAACAGTCTTAATCATAAGCGACAACACCCACTGTCATGTGACACAGCAGTCACATTTACAGGGGTACATTTTTTGCATGGAAACGGAATTAAAAATCTTTGGAATGGCCGGCTTGACGTATTAATGGGTTTATATTTAAAGTAGTGGAACATAATCCCCCTCCATTACTTTTAAAATGAAGTAATGACATTACGTTACTGATTACACATTTTAATATATAACTGTTGGAGCTTACTTTTAAACGTAATCTTCCCAACCCTGGTAACCAGGTTAAAGTATTTTGATTCAAGTATTTTCCAATAACTAGTAACCTAACGCATTACTTTTTCCAAAACAGTAATCAGATTAAAGTTGTCTCTCAGAATTTTCTTTGTGACTTTTTTTTTCTTAATGACACATATTTAATTATTATGATATGTTTGCCTATGTAGTGGGAATGGAACAACGTTGACGATGTGTAGCAATTAACAGTGCAGTCGAGGAGGCAGCTGTGCTAAATTCTGAGTTCTTAGTTTGTAAGCTGTTATGATGTGCTATACAGTGTCTGGTTACGTACCTAAACGGATGTTCCCGCGCAGAGAAATAAAAAAAAGAAATTAAAAAGAAATCTTGCACGTCATTTCCAGTCATTTCCAGTGAATGCAAAACGGAGGGGTTCTATTTGAGACAGCAATAAACCCCGACAGTGGTGCACTAAAAATCAGTACATTGAAGTTCATTGCACAATATTTCAGTGCACTGACCGAGGAGCAGCACTGCACTTTGAATTGCTCTGCTAGAAAGGTGCTATATAAATAACGTTTGATTTGATTTGAGACACAACACTAGTCTTGACAAACTCAAACATGGATATGACTATTTCTTTTTTGTATTTCATGCACTTTGTGAAGTTTTACATATTTAAACACTGAATATTTATTTATTTATTATTTATTATTTATTATTTATTATTTAGTATTTAGTATTTAGTATTTAGTATTTAGTATTTAGTATTTAGTATTTAGTATTTAGTATTTAGTATTTATTTACCTGGCCTTTTACCAGCGAACATGGTTGCACTTCCCTCTGGTGTTCGGATGGTGCTACTGCCGTGCCTTTTAGCATAGCAGCCTGATTTCGTCCACTGGCTGAAGTTAAGGGGACACAGAAATGATCAGGATATTTTTAAATGGATGATTTTTTTTTTTTACCCCGTTGTGTTTGCAACGTTTTAATCTTAGGCGCAATATCATTTTAATCTGGCTTTTTGTTTTGGTATACTTAGACTACACACACACACACACACACACACACACACACACACACACACACACACACACACACACACACACACACACACACACACACAAACACACACACACACACACACACACACACACACACACACACACACACACACACACACACATACACACACACACACACACACACACACACACACACACACACACATACACACACACAGACATACACACACACATACACACAGACATACACACACACACACAGACATACACACACACACACATACACACACACATACATACACACACACATACACACACACATACATACACACACACACACATACACACACACACACACACACACACACACACACACACACACACATACACACAGACATACACACACACACACAGACATACACACACACACACATACACACACACATACATACACACACACATACACACACACATACATACACACACACAGACATACACACACACACACCAACACGCACACACACAGACACACACACGCTAGCACACGCACACACACACACACACAAACACACACACACACACACACACACACCCACACACACACACACACCTACACACACACACACATACACACACACAAACATACAGACACACATACATAC
>OMKY01058468.1:0-11306 GCA_900302395.1 Bregmaceros cantori | reverse complement strand
GATACAGGCTATTCATCCATAGCAATTTTGTCCACAACAAACCAACAAACATACACGACAGAAAATATAACCTAGTAATAGTAATTATTCTGCAGAATAGTAATTATTCTAATGCTTGTGCGATAGGATGTGTGCAGGACAAAGCACACAGACATATCATACATACAGGCACAGCACTAATATAGCATACCATAAAACACAAAGTTAAAGTTGCTGCATTAACCCCTCAGGTGCCGAGTATTCATTGGGTCCTTGCTCATGGGTGCACCTAAGGGTTAGCTTAATTGTAAAAGGAATCCCATTAGCGGGCACGGCTCTAAGAAAATACCACACCATCATTAAATACTTGCACATTGTGGTGGACACATGACATTGTGGTTGTTTGTATCACTTGACCATACTAACTTTTCACAACAGTTAAGGTTAAGTGATGAAAAAATACTATGGCTTAAACACTTTGAAATACATAATACCAATAACGTCAATAATGGATTGTGTTAGAGGTAGTGCAAAAATAGTTGGCTAACGTTGTGCATAGAATAGTGAACTATCATGAAGTTTATTGGCTAACTTATCATTAGGGATTTTTGCTAACCTGTTCTATATAATAGTTGGCCAACGTATTGTAAAGGATAGTGGGCTAATCTATCAAAATTTATTGGCTAACCTATTGTAAAGGATATGAGCCTAATATATCATATAGGATAATGTGTAAAGGATAGGGGTTATTTTTTCCGGCATCAGCGCCGTTTTTTCATCTTTATTGGATAGGATTAGTCGGAAACTGGGTTGAAGAGATCGGGGGTAGACATTGCAGACAAGTCGACGAGCGGAGTCAAACTCGCGACGCTGTGGTAGACACAGCACCACTAACATGAATGGGGTCGCGTTAGGTGCGGTGTCCATAACCACTCGGCCAACGCGGACCCCCAAAGGATAGTGTTTTAACCTGTCTCAAAGGATGTTGGGCCAATCTATTATAAAGAATAGTGGGCCAACATATTTTAAAAGGATAATGGGCTATCATGACGTTTATTGGCTAACCTATTGTAAGGGAATGAGGCTAAGCAGGTTAATAGCTATTGGGCTAACCCTCACATACACACATGGTGAGAGACAGTGATATGGTTGCATGTCCAAGTCTATACACAAATGCAGCAATTGGGAACACCAACACTCACTGTGAGTTCTTCAAAGGTTGATGTTTGTATGAAAGTTCAGTTGAGAACGAAGATAGTTTCCAGCAGTTATCTCTTCATTCAACGCTGTCCTGAGTCAAAAACCAGCGCTCTCTTCCACCTTCATGCACGCAGTGTGGTACATGCGGAAGCAGGCCCAGTCAATGCATGCCAGTGTTAATCTTCATTATACATGAATGTGACCTTTCACAGCATCCCCTGACCTTGGTCTCGGGGTGATTAATGTCGATGCAGGTAATTGCCTGTTAATTGGAAGAAGAGCGGCTATTGACCCGCAGGGCGTTCACCATAACAAGCAGGAGCATTGCAAGCTCCTCTCTCTGTCGTATTGATAAGCGGGCAGTCAGGCGGCACGGAGACAATGGGTCGCTTTGGAGATGCTCCATTTGTCATCATTATTGGTTGGTCACTTTGCCGGTTACTACTCGGAGCACATCCATCCATCTACCGTGTATTGCTGGGGTGCTCATCGCTATCCCAACCTCTAGCTATTACCAACTCCAAGTTTCATCATTCCTCACTGTCTCTGCTTGTAGCAGAATGTGCACCAACATGGGTTGTCTTTTTCCAAAGGCGCAGATTCAGCGTTGTTCTGTTTAGGATTGGGAGGCCGGGATCGTGGACCATTCGTAGATGTTGCCGCGCGATCGGTTGGGCTGTCTGCCTCTGCTTTTTTTTACCTTCCACTAGGCGTTTTGCGACGGTTTCCTCCAGATCTATAGTTGAAATGTGTTCAGGTGGTCACTCAGTTCAAATTGGCGCTTTGACGCTCAATTTCAAATTTTCCATGTTCTGTGTTAGTGCACTATTAGTTCCTGTGCCATGTTAATTGCCGTTTGTTTGACACTGCAGCGTCTCTTCTAACACCGTTACAATTTTCAACCAATTTTGGTAGAAACACAAAGTTAGGCTGATTTGGGAAGTGTGTATTGGTAGAAAGAAAAATCCATTAAAATTTAAATCCGGATCCAGGTTTTTTTTTTTTTTTTAAGGATTCTGAACAAAATTACTTGACAAAAGTTTGCACTCTCTGAGTAGCTTCCAGAGCCAACTTGTAGCTAGGAAGTATTGTATTCCATAATGATGTTTGATTGATTTGAATGTGCTTATTTGTCATGACATGCTGGGCTTGCTGTTAAAACAACAGACATTTCCAGGGATTTTGGGATACTTCTACACATGGCACGCTGACACAGGAGCTGCCGAAGCAAAATGGCAGCCACATTTGTGGGGAATTCCTAAGCCTCTCACGCTTCTTATGAATGACAGTCTCACGTGTTTTTTTTTTTTTGCCGAGTCCGCGACCAGTGCATCCGGCACATTCCTCAAACGGGGCTTGAATGGCATGTCCTTAAAGTCGCAGCGGATAGATGTCTTCTTCGCCGCCAGTGATCTATCAAGACAGGCGCTACGCACTCAGTGCCAGTGGCTGCTGTTGACAGACCAGATACGCTTTATCACACTCTCCGCCCGATCAACTTGTTGGGCAGCAGCAGCTGCAGACGCGCTAGGCCTGACCTGGACAAAGAGCGACTCAGTGGGGTGGGGTTTGGGGCGGGCACATTCAGCTTGTTCAGAATCAGAATCAGAATTAAGTTTATGCCATTATTGCAATTGTTTTTACGGTGCAATAGGGACAAGGACACAGTGCAACACAGGATACAGCAGAGGTCGCAAAAGTACTCAGATTTCTGACTCGATTAAAAGTAAAATACATTAGTAAAAAAACAGATCGAGTAGGACTACAAAGTGCTGATCCAAATATTTACTTAAGTAAAGTAAAAAGTACAGGCCGAGAAATGTACTCAAAAAGTATTTTTGAAAGTAAAAATTAAATGCTCTAAAATGTACTTAAAAGTATTTCTGAAAGTATAAAGTACAAAGTACAAAACCTAAATTTGCCTTAATACTTTATCGGCAATATTTTTTTAAGGTCTCACCCAGAGACTAAATTAGGTGGAGCTACATATACAAGGCATATTGTGTGCCATTTTTAGGTTTCAGATTTAGTCGGAAACGGAGAAAGCAGTCCTTGCAGCAAGGGGAAGAAAACTCGCGACACTGCGTGTGCTGATCCTGATGCACAGCATGTAGCATCACATGGTTCACAAATTAACAGCTTCTTTTTTCCTACCTCCATGTTGTTTATCGACCTTGTCATGGAGCACCTTCCTTTTAAGTTTGATGTATGCATGCATGTGTTCATATCCTGGATATTGATCAAGGTATATGCTTGCTGTCTATAAATGTAATAAAAGTAAAATGCAAGGGAATGATCCTGCTTGATGCATGGAACTGTATGTATTGCGTATCGACATTCCATATCACTGAGCATATTTTCAGTGTAACGAAAGGTTAGAATTATGTGCGTGTGGGGTTAATGACTGCTTTGGTTTTGCCGTCAAGTCAAGCAGTTTCATCGACGAGTGCGGTCGCAAATTTGTGCACAGCATGACGTCTGCTCGGCTTCTTCTGAAAGGCTGGCAAAAATGTCCTGTGGAAATCCAATTCCTGCATTTGTTTTGGCCCGCAGAGTTTAAAAGCCAGTCTGAATAAATACGTTACCAGCCCCCCCCTCCCTGCCCAAAATATGCACAAACGCCTCAGACATTGACAAATAGCTCTCAGCTGTAATTTGCTAGCTGTTCGCAAACCAAATCAATGACGGCAGTCGGCTGATGATGTCAACAAGCATGCAACTCCCGAATCAATCATTTCTTCAATGGTCTGTTTTATGAGGAAACATTAGGGGCTAAAAGGCAAATTATGGTGGAGAGCAGGATGACTGGGTGGCGGAGGAGAGTGTTGGGATAGTTGTCAGCTGGCAGCCATTTTGTTGTTTCCATTGGTATTCTCCCATTGGCCGCTCTTTAATCGGTATCTCCCACAATGCATCAGACAGGAGACGGGATGCCCTCCAATATTGTTTTATGTTGGGTGGAAAATTAGCTTGTTATGTTGATGATATATAACTATATATATATAAATAATACAAAATAACAAAAGAAAAAAATCACAATTATTAATAAAACATCCTGTGAAAAGGGAGTTCATCGCAATTGATGGTCATGAAATTAAACATTGAATTCAGCGGTTTTTGAGTACAGTTATACCTTGTCCATTATTTGCTTTTTTCAGCCAATCTTATTTAAGTCATACTTTTATAAACGTGCTCCAGTTGTCATTATCTCTCTGGGGCCACCCTCTGAATCCCAATTGAAACGGATAGGTGGTCTATTTTTAACTCACAAAACCGTCAGTTGAAAACTGGTTTAGGCTAAAGAAGTGGGGCAGGTCGCCGTTGAGATGGCGGCCATCTTGTGACAGGCAGTGACAGAACACACATGCTGCTGGTTGTGAGTGCAGGGGGGCGGGGGTTGGTCTGAGAGAGGGGTTGTGGGCTGCCACGCAGCACCTGTGATGTCGCCCCACCGCCCACCGCACACGGCAGTTCACAATTAGTCGCAATTACATTTTGGAGAGAGACAAACACACGGAAGCACAAGACCTTTAGTTGATTTTTTTTTCCTGACGCGCAGCCACAATTAGACTGTCAGTGGTAAGAGCCACCACCACCACTACGACACAAAGACACTGCTTTGACTCCTTCGACCCCCACCCTATGCGCCAATAAAGCCATATTCTATCACTGTCAAAGGAAAGGTTCACGCCTCACAGCTGTATGTACGTATGGTGTACTAGCTGTCATGGTCTGTTATTTGGGGTTGAAATAAATATAGGTTAATGAGTCTAATGGCACATAACCTATTTGTTTTTACTCTTTCCTGCCTTGTGTCTTTTCAGGGGGTGTGGCTGTGTACGCATTCAACTTGACTTGACTCTCCTGACAGCAATGGTTAGCAGTGTTGCCACAGTTACCACGAAAAAGCAACAAAATTAGATTACTTGTTACTTTCTTTTACAAGTAACTAAGTTAGATTACTTGTTTCTTTATTTTTAAAGTAACTAAGTTAGATTACTTTAGTTACTTTTTGTTACTTTCAATTATATTCAGTCAAACCATCTTGAAAAAATAAACAACTAGCTTTACCTTTTACAATAGACACTGTAATGAAAGTGGGTTATAATTAACACAATGTACAACACTATGAACATGTGTGTACTTCTGACATTAAACTGCTTGTGACTCTACATGTTTTTGTTTAAATAAATTGCAAGTGGCATTTATGAAAATGGATAGTATTTTTGTTACTTGACAAAGTTGGCAACATACCTCAATAATATTATTGTTTTGGGATAAATAATTAAAATAATGGCTCTATTTCCACGCGAGCAATGCATTATTTTCACATTCCATAATTCATTTACATCACCCTGGCGTGTGTGCATTTAGTGGGAGCCAGTGTGCGTTGTGGCATTAGATCGAATACCTCTTCTGTTGTGATGAACCCGACAAGTCCTGTCAGTAGAACAGTGGCGGAGGTGCTGCCAGATGAACACCGCTCCGGCACCGCTGGGGCTCCATCTTGAGGACAGACGACAAAGTAAATGTATGGGCGTTCTAAAGCCGGTTTTCACATTAACACAGTTGCACTGAAGTTTGAAAGTCCTAATATATGAGGAACTTAAGAACAAACAACATTTTTGTGTTCCGAACCGGTTCAGGACCAATATTTTGGTGGCGGAACGGTTCCGAGAATGAAAGCGCTAAACATAGGCCTGCCTGAACCGTTCAGAATGGAACGTTTCAAAAATTCAGTTTTCAATTATGATATGGTTAGGGTATCATGTTAGGATCAGTCTAGGTGATTTTCCAAGTATATGAAAATAACAAGTCCCAAAAAAGGGGGTGAATTCCTTCTGGAGAAAAGATGAAATGAGAGAGAAATTCAAGAGAAATGAAAAGAGAGAGAAAAAAAATACTTGACTCAAATCCATTGTTCCTGTGGCCGTTGACATAATTTTGTCTTCTCTTCGGGGGCTCTTTCAAGATCTCTTCGGTCTGCCTCAACACATGATAGAGAGATGAGTGCTTATAGAAATAGTAGATGCTGCGAGAGAGAGAGAGAGAGAGAGAGAGAGAGAGAGAGGGACGGAGAGAATACAGAGAGACCAAATGGGAGTGGCTGAGTCAGTGAGATAGAGCGAGATAGTGAGAGAGGAGAGAAGGAAGGAGGGAGTGTAAAGCCTGTTTTGTTGTCGAAGTGCTTTTTACTTTGTTTCCCCCTACGAGCAGAGTAAATTGAACATTGATTGATGGTAAGAAGAATGAAGGCCACACAGAGCAGACAGTGATAATGGTACATAAATAGACTGAATGGTGGACAGAGTGGGGGAAGATGGCAGCGGAGGCTGATGGAGGAAGACATGTCCACGGGCAGAGTGGTTAGATGGTGGGTGAGGCATGGTGGAGGGAACGTGGTACAAGCCTTCAAGATCTTTTTCTGCTCTATGAGTATTTTTGTTTGTCTGTGCTGAATTCAGGGCTTGAAAACGGAATTATTTCTGAACGGTTCAGGCAGCTCTCTGTTTAACGTTTTCGTTCTCAGAACCGTTCCGCCACCAAAATATCGGCCCTGAACCGGTTCGGAACACAAAAATGTTGTTCTCGTTCTTAAAGTTCATTATATTGTGCAGTGTTAAGTTTAGATATAGTTTATACAGAATATATTTGGTGGACTTTCAAACTTCAGTGTAACTGTATTAACGCCATTAAATTCGCTTCCTCGTCTGTCCACAAGATGGAGCCCCAGATGCATGGGGCTTGATGACTGACAGTGAAAGTTGGATGGACACACAACCGGAAATAGTCTCCCAGACATAGGATATGTTATACTATATAGGGAACAGAAAAAAATGTTTTCAACCGGTTTTGTGGATTTCATAATGTTCCGTTTCTGTTCCGGAACATTTGAATACATCTTTTTTTTGTTTCCGTTTCCGCTCCTCGTAAAATTCCATAAATTTTAGTTTGTTTCCAGTTTTCGTTTTCGTTCCTTGAACCGGTTCGTAGCCCTGGTTGAATTTGCTTTCCACCATGCACATTTCTTAGCATTTACTCCAACTTGGCCCATGCCTAAGAACTTGTGATGCTTTTGTCATCCCCGGCAATTATAACCCTTGGCTTTGAAGGCCCTGCCTTTAAAATATGTGCAGACCCTTAGTCCAAGGCTAAGCATAGTGTGAAAAAAACATGTTGGTTTCATTTGTTGTGTGGCAAACTCAACAAATGCCCCAATGGCACCCTTGAATGTTTGGTGTTCAGGTGGTGGGTGAAAGACAGGCTGGCAGGAGGCGTTCAGGGTTGGGACATGGCTTGTGTGTGGGTGTGTGTGGGGGGTGGGGGGTGGGGGGCACGGTGGTAGACTGAAAAGGCTTTTGCCGACAAACACATTCATCCAAGTGGACGACACACACACATGCACACACACAGGATTGGGAATAAAGTAAATGAATCAGACAGGTCAGACAAGTTTTTTTTTGGTACAAGCACCATCTTCATTTATTTTATTTTATTTTGTGGACAGCGTTAGAATGAAAGGGGGATGAGAGAGTGGGGATGAGCAGACGTGAAGAATATGACCGTAAGGTGATGTTACGACACTGCGTGTGCTGTGATCTATGCCACAGCAACAAGACTATATACATTAATCTGTCATTTTATTCAGGGTTAATCAATTAATCTGCTCATTTTTTTATTTCAATTATTTCACGTAATGGTTATGCACCTGAAATGTTGTTAATATTGTAAATGTTTTGATGTGTTTAGTGTTCAGCATCCAGGTGAATGCATGGGGCCATGATGCTGGGAATGGAGACTAGCATTGGGAACAACACATATTTACTATATTATTACATTCTAATGGTGGATGGACCAAACATGGAAATGATTAATTGCTGCCGATTATCAAATTAGTCGGCGATTAATTCAGTAATAGATTATCATCAATTAATCAATTCATCAGTTACAATCCCAGTTGGGAGGGATTGCAATATTAAAGTAACATCCTGCAATTTACAAGTTACTCATAAAAAATTGTAATCAGCAGCATAATCCCAGTACCCCATTTGTAATGAAGGGAATACATTCCATTACCTTTAGATTACTTTTAAATGTAAACACAATAATTAATCGAGCAATTCCATGCAAGACTTGTAATTCAGTTCTGTGCAAAATGGAGCAAATTGTGACTGCCGTGTCACATGACAGTGGATGTGTCCCCTTATGAAAGGAAGGCTGTAGGCAGCCTTCCTTTCATAAGGAACAAGACTGAAAGTGAATGCAAACCCCCATTCCAGGCAAAGGTAACTATAATATAGATTACATATTTACATCGCCCATAGGCGGAGCGTAACCGATATAATGGTTTTGCATGTGCTGCCCTGAACGGATGACTGGATTCAAGATGGCCAAATTTTTGTTTGGTCCATAACTTCTGACTGGGTGAATGGATTTGCCCCAAAATGTTTTAGCTTTGTTTTCAGGGATATAGCTTCAGCAACTGTGATTGCATAGGCTTAGTTTAAAATGTAATTGTAAGGGACTACAGTTACTTTTTACTCTGCACATGACGCACACCAGCTTACACATATCCACACAAGCTCGGACCAAAAAATAAAAAAATAAAAAAATCAAAGTGTTCCGGTTCATAAGTCGTCCCAGACTTGTCCTTCAGCCTACAGCTGACGTGAGCACAGCCATGTTTAGGCAACTTGTTGACCTCTGTTGACCTTTGCAAAGACAACACGGCCTGACCCAGAGTCAAATGCATACTCCTGTAGGGATTTAAACATCTTGCGTGTTTGTGTGTGTGTGGTGGCATGGCGTAGGCGGAGTAGCATACTCTAAAACCACCCAGTCTGGGGTCACCCATACAATTAGAAGCACTCACAAGTGCCCACCCCCCCCACCCCAGCCCCTACCTTCACTACCACATCCTGCTCCATCACTCCCTCACCCCCTCTCCTCCCACTGCACCCCACGCTCTCGCTTTCCCAACGTTCCTCCAATTAAGCACTCAATGCTGGTGCAGATGGCTGGGATGTTCCTGGTGGTGATGGTGGGAGTGCAGGGGCTGGCGATGTTCTGCCCCTGTACCCACCCATCATGGCACATGACACACACCTCCACATACACACACACACTCGCACATCCCTGGTCCCCCCACAACCCCCCACCCCCCCTTCTAAGCATGCCACATCCATCAACCGAGGGCTGCTAATTAGCTGGCCTATTGTCGTATTGTGCCTGGGCTTGGCTGTGGTGCCCACTGGGGCAAAATGAAAGCAGCCCCCTTGTGGTGGTTTGAATGGCAGGGCCATACATTGAGTGCCATGGGGTGAAGTGGGAAGGAAAAGGTTGGAACTTGCAGTATCTGTGTGTGTGTGTGTATGTGTGTGTCTGTGTCCGTGTGTGTGTGTCACTGTGCCTCAATTCACACCCATAAACACAACAAAGTCCAAAGGTCCTCCCATTTAAACATGAATATAGAAAAAAAACATTGTAATTTATGTTAATGTGTTGCTTCTATGATCTTCCAAGAAGCGGTTAACATTCAGAAACGGGCCTCGAAGGAGCTTACCAAGTCACCTGGGACAGTCTTGCTGGGCTCAGTGGGCTGTCCACCACAGTCCAGAGTGACCAGCAGTGGCCACAATAAGACCATCAGTCTGACTCCCTTGTATCAGTCGCATGACACTCACTGCAAAATTAACTGTTAGCCGCTCCAAAATAAACTTGTTAGAGGGAGCATTAAAAAAAAACAAAAACAGATGTGTCGCAGTAGCTCAGTCTTTTAAGACTGCGAGGTCTTTACAAAGTACATATGGGATGAAAAAAATCATTTCATTTGGCTGAGATCATGCTGATGAATGCGTAGGATATTTTCTTCACTAAGCTTTGATATCTCAACAATTTCTATTTGTTAATGACTCCCCACATTGTGTAGATTATTTTGCACCTCTTGCTATGAGGACTAGAGTCAATGACGCGAGTCCTCATAGGGTTAAAACTGCTTGGGTGTTGTGTGCTGTGTGTGTGTACTCGACTGTCGAATTTGTTTAGAGTCAAGATAATGGTCAAAGAGACTCCGCCCTCTTCTTCCATCTTACCCGAGCGGGTTGCGTCCAGCGTGCTGAGTTTCACGTATCCACTCAGTCATTCCATTGTCGGCCGTCCTGGAAGCCATTTGTCTCTATAGGCTTTTGGCCACTTTAGAAGGGCTGTGAGAAAGAGAGAGTGAGACAGAGAGCAGGAGAGAGAGGATGGGACAGCCTTAAGAAGAATGTTGTTGATGAGGCAATTCTATTATTAAAAACACATTAGGAACAATCATTTGTCCAGCACACTAGAGACATTTGGTGACATTTGTTACTGATTCAACATGATGAATGGCCGGGCAGTCCCCAAATATAGAAATACAAATATTATTTTCTTGACATGTATTTGCATTGCTTTTCATAACCAAAATAGCATTATTTCTGGTACTTTTCACAGACTTTTTGCAGGAATCACCAACTTATATTTTGGACCTTTTTAAGACCTTTTTAGAAATATTTTAGATCAACTTCAAGACACGCCACAACCCCTTTTGCATGCTTTTGGAAATTACAATTACCCATTTAACAAACGCTGTCCACACTATCGATTTGTGACTTGACAATGACAGAGAACTACACTTGGTGGAAAAGAAAATTACAAACACTTGTAAGGTACGGGACATGGTAGCGTACACATCAAGCCAACTTATTGGCGTTTCAGCATGCTGACAGTAGAAAAACAACACAAGAGACACTTCCCAAACTAGCAAATTCCCTTTTTTTTAAAGAAAGAGGAGATTAAATTGACCTGTGATGGAAAGTTTTTTCAAGACATTTAAGGCCTACAAAAAAGAGCATATATATCACAAAAAACACCTTTTGATAACGACAAAGTACCGGTAAGCCCAACTTCGCTTAGTGAAAGCTCTTTCATTGCCCATCGGCTTCTTAAATTGGCTATGACGCCATATGTCAATGTATGTATTAAATAACAACAGATTTTTTTTTTTTTTTTGCTGCATCTGTCTGAGGCAGTCGACATGGGTCTGACCCTGTGGTTTTAATTCAATTTTTACTCAACCCCCCCAACCCCCCCCCCCCCCCCCA
>OMKY01058453.1:0-10000 GCA_900302395.1 Bregmaceros cantori | reverse complement strand
TTTGGATCCCCCAAATATTCACAGGAATGAATCTTGTCAACTTGAAATGTAGTCAATTTTGGTTCACATTAGTCAACAAACGTACAACAATTTAGTTAAATTATTCAGACGCAACCTCATTACAATTAATTTATACACCAATATCTTGATGTTTTTCTTCATATGTTATATCATTTATCAATAATGTCACTAATTTTAATCAGATTTTAGATTTTCAGAAATTATCAAGTAATATAAAATTTGTGTAGACCAGCAGATGGTGGTGTCAGCAAAAAAATGCTGACAATAACAATGATTCAACTCCTTGGCGATGAATCGATTATTGCATTAGTAGTCGATTAATTTAACAATCAATTAGTCATTGATTAATCGACTAATCGTTGCGCCCCTAATATGTAGCATATTATTATTAATGTAACTTTATACTTAGGTCTACACACATTTTTGTACAAAAAGGTTAGTGTTGGACTGGGAGCTGCAGGGCTGTGTTGGTTTTGCTGGACAGAGGAGCTCTGTGGCTGTTCCTGTACAAGGTGTGGTGTGGGATACACACTGACTCATCAGAAAGGGGCCCCTGCACAACTCTCTCTCAGTCTCTCACTCCATCTCTCTCACTCTCCCTCTCATTCACTCTCACAATCTGTCATCCTCTCGTATCTCTCTTTCTTTCCCTGTTTCAGATCTGTCTGTCTCTTCATTCTCTCTCTCTCTCTCTCTCTCTCTCCCTCTCTCTCTCTCTCTCTCTCTCCCTCTCTCATCCTCTCTCACAATCTGACATCATCTCTTATCTCCCTTTCTTTCCCTGTTTCAGATCTCTCTCTCTCTCACTCACTCACTCACTCACTCCCTCTCCCTCTCTCATCCTCTCTCACAATCTGACATCATCCCTTATCTCGCTTTCTTTCCCTGTTTCAGATCTCTCTGTCTCTCTCTCTCTCTTTCTCTCTCAAATCAAAAAGTACTTTATTGCCATGGTAATGAGCATCATACATTGCCAAAGAATACATATAACAAACATAATATACAGCAAAAAGTCAAAAAATTAACAATATAAAGAAAAAATGAAACAATATAAAGTCTGTATACATAGCATTGTACACACTATATAGTGTCTGTAATATACATATGCACAGCATTTCTGTCATCCATACTGTAGTATACTGAACAGTATACTCTCTCTCTCTCTCTCGCTCTCTCACACACACACACACACACACACACACACACACACACACACTTATTCTTTCTTTTTTTTTTAAAGGGGAAAACATGGCAGGATTTAATAATAGCCAAATAAATCAAATGTTTGAAAATGGTTTCCAAACCAAATTATGTCACATAAATTACAATAATTAAAGAAAGATAAACATTATTGGTTTCCCATCCACATACATGTTATTCGGTCCCTATTCTCCGACACCTACAACCAAGTATCAAATTTGGATCCCCCAAATATTCACAGGAATGAACACACACACACACAAAAACGATCTGTCAATAGTAAAGCTCGACATGAAATATTTTTCTTTATTTTCATATTACCATAACACACTTTTCCCAGGACAGATTTCTTAAACTCAAATACGTATACGTTGTTAATGTGTGAGTGCGTGTGCGTGTGTGTCGACATTACTTCGATCGGCAATGTGCGCGTCATGACGTACGATGTTGCGAAGTCGTGACTGATACCGATCAGTGCGCGGGTGCGTCAAGTAGCAAAATAAATGAACAGCTGGTACCAACTTTACGCAGTGGTTTCTGGGGAAAACACTTTTAACAAGCGAACAAGAGTAAATCAAGCGAGCCGTTATACCTCCAAACTATCATCATGGGGTCACTTACCGTAGAATGTTGAGTCGTTGCTCAGACTTCATCCGCAACCATCCGACACAAGTTGCCCGGCCGGCCCAGACATTGTGCCCGGTGCCCGCCTTCAGTCTTCCCTCGCAGCCCTCTTGGCCCCACCTTGGAGCTCTGGCGGCGCCATCTGGACGATGAGAGTCATTACAGGGTTAACTCGCCATCGCGATGAATGCAGAATGCTGCCGCAGTGACTTCAATCAGAACCAGAACAAGCAACTTTCAGATCTTTTTAAAATACCACTCCCAATACAACATCCTAATGATTTAAGTCACGGTGTTGGTGGCAAAATGAGAGAGAGAGACAGAGAGGTACAGCACGACTTTCAGAACGGCGGGGAATATGAACAGGAAAATAAGAAATGATAACAAAAATGTACTAAAATATATTTAAAAATCCAGTCTTACCTATTTGAAGACTCTGGATGAATGTCGGCATCCAGGTATCCACGGTCGACGAATATAAACCACAATGTCGCTATGAACGGGTAGCGAGCTTTCAAAAAGTTCCGAACCGTATTCTCGGCGAGGACGGCCGCCACGAAAGGCCGTGGGTCGCGCTTCATGGGGGCGGCGGCGGGGCATTCTATGAACCGGGCGGACTATTAGTTGGCCTCAACTAATAGCCCAAGTGCTCGGCGCCCTACAGTGGCGTAACTAAAACTCTGGGGGTCGCCCTTCAAGATTTTCCCGGGGCCCCCCTTCCCTGCAAGTTCATCACCCCCAGTTTTTGTTTAAATTGCAATCGCAGTGATCACAATCATTGCACAAAGATTTTTAAATGAATTAAAACGAAGACTATGGAAAGTTTGACATTGACATAAAGTTGTTAGGCTGTAGTTTAGCAGACTAAACAACAGCAAGGACACAAACTTGCCACGTGTCGTGCTTGAGATTTAAGCATATCAGCAAGATGTTTTTATGTGCATTAAACAGTTTTATAGCCGATGGCATCAATGATTTCCTGTAGTGCTCTTTTTCCGTTTCTGTTTTCTTTGCCCCGTCCAGTTTGTTGTCTTTAGCCACTGCTCCACTACAAAAAAATGAAATGGCTGTGCTTGTCGGGTCCTCTATTTGCACCTGTCGGTCTTATACCAGCCAGCCTAAGTTCTGGGTTCTGTCTCATCACATGAGTAACTTACAAATAAAGTGGGTAATTAATGACCAGTAGCCCAAGTCCGGCATATGTGGGACTGGGACGTATCAATGATATGCCGGCATAAGTTGAAAAGTTTTGTGCATGCACAAAATTTGTTGATTATTCGACAATTTGATTATTCGATGTATGCCGGCATGCTTCAGCGTACTCTCACATGAAACTTGCCTATAACGTATTTGATGTATGCTGATGTATTTGCAGAGGATTGGCATACATTGCCTAAAAGGTCTAAGTGTGAAAGGTCTAAGTATTAACTCATGCTTAACAAGGGTTCCTTATTATACAGTGTGACTCTACCCTTATATACAGTCTATGATTAAGAAAAAAATAGTATGATTCTTAATTTCTTAAATAAATTTGGGGTATGTTTATAGTTAAACTTTTTTCCGTATTGTGATCTGTATCAGATATATAGGTGGTGCCTGCGCAGTGACGCAAACACACACAGTGGTGGCCACGTTGTTCATTATGATAATTTGTAGCAACAGCTGTTATGAACGTCCCAATTTAATATTGTTCTTTGAACTCGATTGGGTACATGTCACACAAAGACATGCAACAGCACGAGAACATGAAATCATAATGGTTTAAATTTGCATTTGTTGATCTACAGCGCACAGCTACACAGTCTGCACTGAATAAAACGCACCCTGCCCCTCACCGTACGCGACCGTCTGGTGAAAATAAAAAATAATTTGCTTCGTTGGTCTATTGGCCATGTGTTGGCACCAAGACCTTGGCCTAAACAAACTAACTACCCCTACCCTAACCCATACCCTAATTCTAACTCCTTCCCTAACCCCTACTGTAACCCTAAGCCCTAAACGACCCATAATTTTCAGAAAATAGAGATTTAATAGCAATTTTGGAACATAGGTTGCCCGCCACTAAAACAAATGTGTTGCGACCATCGTAGCATGCCCCACAGATACGTTGGCCAAGAAACGGATTGGTGGAAACCAGGCGGAAATAGTGGAAATGGATTGGCATTAAATTTGCTGGTGCATTTGTAGGCTGGTCCGCTTGATGGCGCGTACTGTAGCACCACAGCGTAGCCTCCGGTGTAGTGCAAAACGGAGGGGTTTGCTTTGAGACAATACTAAAGAATGCGGTGAAGATTTTAAAAATATGTGCATCATGAATAATGATTGCATTCATACAGAGTATCATCTAATAACGTAGTCAGTAATCAATACTTGTGTGACAGGTGTTTAAATGTCCAGGGGTTCCGGCAGGAGATCACACACACACAACGCGGAGTACAGCGATCCCGCACGGCATCACAATGAACAATGTCCTGGAAACCAGAGATGGCAAGTAACAAAGTACAAATACTTTAAGTACAGTACTTAAGTAGAATTTTCACGTATCTGTACTTTTAGAAGTACTTTTTACTTTTACTCAGTAGATTTTGAACAAAAATATCAGTACTTCTACTCCTTACTTTTCCCAAAACAGAGTCGTTACCTTCTTTTCTTTTTTTCTGCAATGACATGGTAGGACTACATGTACAGCGTGAATGAGTCAGCACTCAGTAGGGGCAGTACTCGGTAATGCAATGAGTACAGTAGCAGTTATTAAGTTGTTTTCATTTAGTCTCTGGGAGTGCCCCTCAAAAAAAAAATCTGCCTGTAATGTGTTAAGGCAAATTTGGGTTTTACACTTTGCACTTACAAAAATACTTTTGAGTACATTTACTTTGAGTGCATGTACTTTTTATTTTCAAAAATACCTTTTGAGTACATTTCCCAGCCTGTATTTTTTACTTTACTTGAGTAGATATTTGGATCAGTACTTTGTAGTCTTACAGTTGTTATTTTAAATGTATTTTACTCTTACTCAAGTAAGAAATCCCAGTTCTTTTGCCCTCTCATGGTCGAAACGCTGCAAGACGTTTACATCAAATCCATGTGATCATTCAGACTGCCATTGCACATTCAACATTGAACAATTATCGTACAATTTCAGACTACTTAGTTCCTAGAAAACTGAACTTTGGCTATGTAGTTGGCAGGTGCTGCTGTGACAACATGTAGTATATAATAAATTAGGTGTATTATTACTGCTGTATTAGGCACATTTCAAAGCCATTCATTTTTTTCTCACAAAATTCTTACTGCACCTTATAACCCAGTGCGCCTTATATATGAAAGTAGACAATTTCTTGACAGTGCGCTATACAAGTATGGACAACTATGAATGTGTGACATGGACACATAAGATGTCCCTTCGTAAAGATATGGAATGTGCATATGTAGTCAGATTCATTCATCTGATTGGATAAGAGAGCACATGACGTGGGCGGGTGGAGTTCCCAGCATGGGCACAGCAGCCCATGGAAACCACCATGATCTAAAGTATGCATGCTATGACTGTGTATATAAACAGTTGGTTGCCCTACGGTAATCGGCTGTACTCTATTACCGTCGAAATGATCACTGTGTGTATATACTCGATTACATTTTGCCGTCGTTACACATACAATTACACCCTTTATACTCAGCTACACTTTATTAAACAAATACAGTTTTGATGCATTGGTGGATATTACAATGTGCCCAGAATGTCAGTGATCAGTATATCAGACAAAAAGAGGAAACGGTGAAAGGAGTGGCGCCGATGCTGAACAGGAGCGGGACTCTGGTCTTGCAGTATTCATCAAGAACAATACTTAGAAAAATGAAAAACAAAAAAAAGCTGTTCACTTCAAACTTGTTTCCAGAAGTTCTTTGAAACAAATACATTGACACAAGGATTTCTTTAATGCAGTTGAACCACGTCTTAAACTGCAACGTGATAATTATATTTGACTGCCTGGCCCATTGAGACTTAAATTGGCTATCGATTGCTTTTCCAACAATGGAAATAACAGAAAAAAAAGACTTTATTTTAGAACCAGATTTAGGTTTAAGATATAACTTGTTCATTTTTTTGGTGGATTTTCAAACGCAAGAATATATTATTGGCATGAAAGCCATGTTTTGAAGGCATCTCAAGCAGTCCTACGCTTGGTATTTGAACAATACAGCTTATAATGTAAAAAAGTTTGATACATTTGGAGAATATGTGTCTTTTCCCCATAGGACATCTGGGGTGATGTGAGTTTCGCCATTCATTTATGGTGAACAACTCCCGCGTTGTGGTACAGACCTCAGGAGATGTCGAGACTGAATTCAAGATTTTTCTTATCTTTTACTAAAACTATAAAAAAGTATCTTCTTTTAAATTAGCCGCACTGGACACAAAACGATTTTCAATTTAACCCAATTTAAATCCATTGAGACTATTTATTCGTTTTAATTAACAAACATATTTTAATTATAATCATTACCATTCTACAAACCACCAGATCACCCCATCATAACAAATATATTCTCTGAAAAAGAAAAATCACATGTTTTTCCACAACACCTGTCGACTGGATAGTCGAAAAATTCTGCCGAAGAATGTACGCAACATGTAGCGCATCTGTGAAGCGGTGGTCGCAACCAAAATAGTAACTAAATTACTAAATACTAAATAGTAACGTAAATCTGCAACCAAGTGATAAAGAACAGAAGGGGAATTACATTCGTCTATTCAAAGTAGAGTTCAAGTGACCTCTCACAGACTCAAGTTTATTTTTTTTTTGGAGGGGACTATCCATCTCATTCTCCCTCCATTTTAATGGAAAGTGCATAAAAGATGTATTTAAAATATGTTCCTGTCGGATCTTAGAACGAGTCGATACATAACTATATTGCTTGTGCACTCACTGAGTGTTGTTCACTTCCAAATTTTTATAATTTAAATTCCGTGGGTCTCAGCTATGCGAACAAAGCTCAGTGTGAGTTCACTCTGAGAGCTTGCCGAGGCACGATAGGAATGTATGGTTCACAACAAGATCAAGAAAGGACATATTTCAGTAAATGTTTTTGGGGGGGCTTTCATCCAGGATAAGTATCTTCGACATGGGTTCGTGCCAATGTATGACTTTGCCGTTTAGCGGCTGAGGCGCAGTTTGATAGAGTTCTTGACCACAGAAATGGGGAGGGTTGGCGCCGGTGGGACGTCCGAGAGGTCAGTGGTGGACACGTTCTGCAGAGAGCAGCACAACAGACCATCAGGGTTGGGCAAATGATTTACTTTACCACAATGGGTTCTAAAATGTGAGGACTGGGCTACAAGCATTTGGAAACACAATGTAATATATCAAACCTGGATAATGAATTATACAAAGTTAGTTAGCCCAGTGGGATAGCTCTGTAAAGCACAGGCCACACAGTTGTAAGTTTGCTTCCCACACTGACAGCTTTCCTGCATGCCTGCTACCCCCTTATTCATTCCCCTCTCACCAACATTGTAAGAAACTTGAAAGATTATTTCATTAAACTTTAAAAAGGCAGTCATTATGTACTTTTTTAGAGATTCTAAGGACCCTGTCCAGGGTCAATGTTCATTGTCCCTGTCTAAATAAACAAGCAGAATCGCAGTATAAGGCACTGCTCGGTACAGAAGAAACCAGAGGGCGATTACCTCTTTCATGAGCTCTCTGGGCGGACTGGGCTCCATTGGAGGAGAGGGCGTCCTCGGTGGCTCCCCATCGGCTTCCGCAGCGGGAGAAGCAGTCTCGTTGGTTTCCATCTGTTCAGCCCCAGCGGCAGGACCCTGCGCAAGCATCAGATCATCGGCAGGTGTAACAGGAGTGGAAAATCACACAAGGCAGCTCACCTGGCGAGTCAGAACCAACAAATCGTCCACGCAGCGCACGTGATTAGCGACGTGCGATGCATGGATGATTCGTTGGTTCTGGCTCGCCAGGCTACAAGGCAGCCGCTTTGGTTCACCGTTTGTCTGCCTCCAAATTGGGTCGAGACGCGTCTGAAATGGTCCTGAACAGGGCTAGGAAGAGAGTGGATGCTGACCCATCACATTCAACACCTTTTCACCCCCATTCCCGCAGCCAGACGAGTATAACTCCGGTTTTGTTTTTGTTCCCTGGAAAATACAAAAAGTTCCCAGTTTTCGTTTGCGTTCCTTGAACCAGTTCAAAGCCCTGGTCTTATCTTATATCTCCAATACCACCTTCTAGGGGTTTGTGGTTAAAGGATAGGATGGGATTATTAAAATTGGAAAACATTAGATTTACTATCAGAGGTTCATCAGCTAAATTATATTCCTGGACTCATTTGGACCTATTATGGTTTCTATTCAGCACCGGATGGTGCCGATACAGCGGACCGCACCTTCAATATCGTTGCCAAGTTGGCCGGTGGGATTGACAGTGGCTACCGCACATCTAACGTTACATGCCGAGTGGCTCTCGCGGGGAAGGGGGGGATGCGCCACGGCTCCAATCGCTTGATGGACCCCCCACGCTCCCCGCGCCCTTGGATCCGCTGCTTGTGGCGAGTGGGCAGATACGGCCGAGCCTATTCAAGTCTGCCATGATCGCCTCGCCCTAGTCCCCCAATTCATTTTATTTTTATTTTCTGTTTCCATTTTGTTTTCTAACTCCCTTTCTTTTTATTTTCTTATATTTTATTAGAATGAGGGTTTGGGAAGGGATGGGAATTGGAAAAAAAGGGGGTGGGGAATAATCTTTCCCTACTAGTGGTTCATGACATCATTGCTTACTTGTTTGAACGCTCCTAATAAAAATATCTTTTAAAAAAAGGTGCACCAGAGAGAGCGGGAGAAAGAGTGATATGGACGGAACACCCAAGCAATGCATCAGAACCCAATCATGAATATTTTTAAAATATGTGCATTATAAATAATGATTTATTCTTTCTAAAAAAATCATCTAATTTAGACCTTAAATTACATTTCCCCTTATGGTCCAGTAGAGTACCAGTCAGTCACTTCTAACTTGCACCGTGAACCAAACAAATTGACTTTGAGTTCAGTTAACACAACGACAATTCATATATTAAATGGCAGACTATAAGTCGTGAACTTTGAAGCCATATAGTGTCTGAAATCAGCCTCTATGGGCAAAATTCTTACCTGGTCAGCTTTCTGCCTCTTTGCCGCGGACTGGGGAGGCGGCGAGCTGGGACGCTTGACGGCAGGTTGGGCAGGTTGCGGTGCTTCTGCGGCCGCGAGAGGAGGCAGGGCCAAGTAGGGGCTGGGCTGAGCAGCCTCCACTTCCTGGTGAACGGCTGTAATTGTCGGCGGCCTAAAATGCAGTGGGTTGCATTTTATACACCAGTTTACACATGAAAAGAAATGTAATGCCTCCATCGTGTTCCGCCCTAACAATACACACTTCCCGTGTCTGTATTGCAGCCTATATCGAGCACGGGAGCAGAGTAAAGTTGCTGAATTTATTGCACAAAATGCATCCCGTTTTAAAATCTGCTTGCTACAGCTCGCTCTGTGAACAACTATCCACTATCCTCCCATTGCTCTGCATGAATATTCTGAAATGCAGATCAGTCACATGTTCACCTGGGTTGCTGGATTTGGTCACATGTCTGAGGAGATAAAATGGAATGGGTCGCGTGAATGATTATATTGCGTCAAGCGTGTGTTGGGCATCGACCCGCACAGAAGATTTGGGTGTGGAATAGTAGACTCAGTTTCCACTCAGTGGGGTGTAAGCTCCCATTAAAAATAGACATGTCCGGGGGGGGCGCACGGTGGCCGAGCAGTTAGAGAGCGCGTCCCCCCCGACCTTAGGTCGAGCACCGCCGCAGGTTCGAATCCCCTGTCCGGCATTTCTGCAATGTCTCCCCCCAAATCTTCATCCCGGTTTTCGATTAATGCTGTCGCTATCTCTATCAATAAAGAATGAAAAACGTCGCTTACGCCCAAAAAATAACTTAGACAAAAATAGACATGTCCTACAAGTAACATAACACAAAAATAATTGTTTTCTTCGAGCGATACAAGGAACGTAGCCACATGCGACATCAGGTATTATGCGCAAACCAAAGATAACAGCTAACTCTAACAAGTGTCATGCCATGCAAGTTCTGCCTCGCGGGATCGTCCCCC
>OMKY01058450.1:0-12495 GCA_900302395.1 Bregmaceros cantori | reverse complement strand
TACATCTTAATTATTTCGCATTACTTAATCATTAACTTATGATTTTCAGACCAGCCCTCACGCATTAAGCACGGCTTCAGACCTGGCATGACCAGACCCAACACACCGTAAACCAGATTACGGTCTGAAAATCATTAGTTAATGATTAAGTAATGCGAAATAATTAAGATGTAATGCTTAACTAAGGGTTAACTAAGGTTGAAATGATGGTTTAACTAATGCTTAGCTAATGCGTAACTAATGTTCAAATGCGGACACGTATTATGAAGTGCTACCCAATTTGTTGATTAAACTCATTTAGCAGTTCTCAGAGAAATGTAATGGTTTGTTGAGTACAGTGTAAATGTGGTCTGAAGTTTAGTTGGTAGTTGGCCTTTCCAACAACCAGAGGGTTGAAGATTGAAAGGTTGGTGGTTCAAGTAAAAGTATTGATACCTCAGCAAAATATTACTCAAGTAAAAGTAAAAAGTAGTCATCCAAATAGTTACTCAAGTAAAAGTAAAACATTACTTCAAAAAAGTTACTTCAGTAGAGAAAATACTGAGTAACTTTCAGTAAAAAAAAGAAAAAAATTAGGACAAATTCTCTTTTCAAAATGCCAGACTGAGAGAGAGCAAAAGAGAGAGCGAGAGCGCTCGAGGGAGAGAAAAACCAGAAATAGGCCAAGTTAATGTAACAAGTAGCGAATTGCTGACATCTCAGTAAAAAGTATTTTTTTTTCTCTCAAAAAACGTAAAAATGTACTCAAAAAGTTAAAAAAGTACACAAAAAATTGTAATGGAGTAAATGTAATGCGTTACTGCTCATCTCTGGTCCTGGGGCAAGACATGGAACCCCAATTGCTCTTGTATTTATAAAATAATTAGCAATTACTTTGTTCCTCTAAGTAAATTTTATTAAAATATGCAGCCATTTCAGTGCATTTCACTGCATATAAAATCACTTCAAAGCAGTCTAGTGCAAAAAAATATTGCATAAACATTCCTACATAAAGGTAATGGCAGCCCAAACATAATAAATAATAAAAAAATAAAAATCTATTTTATCAATAGATTACTGATTTCAATTAGGGCTGCAACTAATGATTACTCAAGTACTCCTTCAAAATTGTACTCACAAACCAGTTTTTTCCCGGGATAAGTAGCAATTTTGAATATAACTTTGTCCGTAGTAAATTAAAAAAATAAAATAAAAATAAAAATAAAGGTTACATTAGCAGAAACAGACCGGATCTTCTCATGACGCGACACCTGGCGGCCGCTGGTGAAATCTAAGTATTCCACGCACTGGGGCATTTCCTGCGCGACATGGTAAATTCCATGCAAACTTGCAGTAAAAGCAGATTTCTCAGGCGTCTAACTATGTGCTTTACTAATTCACTCAAAAATCAAGAGAAATTATTAGAGTTAAGGGTTTGTTTAAAGCTTTGGTAATACGGGCAAACATGCCAATATGACAAAAAACGTGATATTCTGTATGGTGTGCACCAGTTTTAATTGCGTTGCAAAGCCTTGTACTTATCAGAGTGTACTTGATATCGTCCTTAACAGGTAGAACAGCTCATGTTAGGCGATGAATCCCTTCTTTCCTTTCAGAATCATTTTCGAGCTGATAGTTTTTCACTGATATGAACAAGTTGTATAAATGACCTTTAGGAACAGAGTTAGTTGTTATGATAGCCTAATAAATGTAAGCAACATCATCACAACTGCAATAGCAATAGTAATATCACTACAGTCGTAGTGGGATTCTCAGTAAGTCTGCTGTTCTTCCTATTACATGCCTATTACATGCAATTAATGCAATTGTTACCATTTTCATTCCACATCCAAGAGTTGGCCTAAAACCATCTGCGGTAGTTCTGATGAAAGAATTATATGAAATTGAAAGGGACTATGTGGGACATTTGTCTATGTGCGACATATGTGCAATGTTAAGTTTAGCTATAGTTTATACAAAATATATTTGGTGGACTTTCAAACTTCAGTGCACCATTAACGTGGAAACCGGGTTTAAAATGCCATTACATTCACTTCCTTGTGTTTCCACAAGCTGGATCCCCAATTGCTTGCTGACTGACAGTGAAAGTGGACGAAAGGAAAGGATACGTTAAAATACATAGAGAACAGAAAAAAAATGTTTTTAAACGTTTTGTGGATTTGATAATGTTCCGTTTATGTTCCGGAACAGTTAAAGAAATCTTTTTTTGTTACCGTTTCTGCTCCTCATAAAACTCCAATCAACTCCTATCAAGTATCAACCAACCATCTTGCCCACCCACTGCAAATCTAGAAATCTCAATTGTCAGTTCTTAAACTACCAAGATAACATTCAGGCTCTCCAAGCTACAAGATCTAGAAAAGTGCTTTGCAACAACAAGCGCTAGCGTATAACATTGGTTTCTTATCCAACACCAATGTTTACTTATTTGTGTTGCTGTGGGGCTGTTCCGTATCCAAATGAATGGCATGGCATGATGCTGGTAATGGAGACTGGCAGAGATGGAACCAAGTCCCAATTCTTCTTGGTCAAGTACCAAGTCAACTCCAAGTCAAGTCATAATTAAAATCATGCAATTTTTCATCCAGAATTTGATTTTAATAACGTCAAAAGCAAGCAATAGTTTTGCTTTTATAATAGCATTCTTTGCCTTTTTTTGTTACTTTATTAAAATCAAATTCTGGAGGTAAAATTACAGCATGTTAACGATGACTTGACTTGAAGTTGACTTGGGACTTGACGAAGAAGACTTGAGACTTGAACAAGGGTCACATCTCTGGAGACTGGCTTTGGGAACAAAATGATTCAACACGTTTGATTGGAGGACAGACTAAACATGGAAATGATTAATCACTGCCACCTCTAGTAGTAAGGTAATTTGGTTAATGCATTGTTCGATTGTTGGTTGTGGTACCATGCGAAGTAGGACTTTTAACCGCCATGACTAAAAAAACATTCTCAACAGGGTATAGTAGGTATTTTTTTTATTTCAAGAAAAGGTCTGTTTCGGGGGTGCACGTGGCAGAGTGGTTATAGAGTGCACTCCCCCCAGACCACAGGTCGAGCAGTGCTGTGGGTTCTCATTCCCTCTCCAGCTCATTCCCTTTCCGGCTCTTCCAATGTCTCCCCCCCGACTCTTCATTCCAATTTACGAGTTAATCCTGTCACAATCCCTCTCAATAAAGAATTAAAAAAACGGTGCTTGCGCCCAAAAAAATAACAACAATAAAAAAAGAATAGGGCTTTTGCACGGTGACATCACGGCTTGGCGGCGGCAGACATTATGATGGTATCTTCACAATCAGACGAGCGAACATTGTCCGTTTAGTCTTCTTTATTGATTTATCCATGGTAAAATGCTATCAATCACCAGCAGATGGCAGCATAACTATGTCTATTGTATGAGGGACGAGCGATCACGCTGGAGTCCGCTGCCAAAACGCATCGCAACCAATGCGATGCGTCCTTGGGAGGAGCTCATTACACGTAGTAGGAGCGGCCTCTGGTGCCGGCGCAGCTGCGCGCACCTGCACAAGTATGCGCGCAATCACGCACACGCATCCGAAGGTTGACACTTGTATTTTCGCTTCCCCACACGTATACACACAGACACGTGTGCGTGTATTAACAAAGTTAAACAAATTCTGAATTCAAACCATTGTGGTGTTTCGCCGAATCACAGTAGGTAACTCGCAGTGGAATGAAACTCAGACGTCCTCCGCAATTATCCGAAGGTTGACACTTGCATCAAACGTGCACTGTTGATACACACCTCAATACTATAATACACGTAAAATAAAACGTGTATGTGTGCACGACCGTGACCAGCAGCACATCATGCACACGTGTGTGTTTATCAACGCGGGCTGCTTCGCTGTGTATGTTGATGTGTGTGTGTGTGTGTGTGTGCACGCTCACATGCGACGATTTCCGTGTGTCACAAGCTCCGCCAGGAGGCGGAAACGTAGCAACGCACTCCACCTGAAGTGGCAGCAGGCTTCCTCGCCTGACGTCTCAATCTCGTTCCTCATTCCCCCATATAATGTGAAGTATTAAGATATACCACTTAACCGTACATATAGGGTGCATTGCTCTAACGTGGTCCCTTTTTGGCAGCTTCCTAATGTGGGGCAGTCAGTTGCCTAAGGTGGAAGAGTGAAATGTAGTGTTGAACAGTTAACTTAATGTTAGACACATTGCCAAGTTATTTTTTCCGGCGTCAGCGCCGTTTTTCCATCTTTATTGGATAGAATTAGTCGGAAACTGGGTTGAAGAGATCGGGGGTAGACATTGCAGACAAGTCGACGAGCGTAGTCGAACACGCGACACTGCTGACGCTGCGGTAGACACAGTGCCATTAACATGAATGGGGTCGCGTTAGGTGCGGTGTCCATAACCACCAGACATTCATTAGTTTAGGGAGGGGGCAGAGCCTCTGGATCGTAGGTGTCCCACATTAGCCAGTGGCCCCTTTTAGGGCCATCCACCCTACGTATACTTTCCCACACCAGCTAAATGTCTGCTGCCGCCAAGCTGTGACGCCACGTGCAACATCCCTATTAAAGTGGTTCTTCTATTATGGGTTTTCATTCCGTAGCGCTGAGGGAGGTATTGGGATACTAGGGACCTCAGGAAATAAGAGATCCTTCTTAAGCCCAATTCGCACTGCCATTGAATTACGTGGGGACCTCTAATAATTCACAATTACCCCCTGACTTCTGTGTTATTTTGTCGCACGTTCTGACGGGATTAGTACAAGCCTGTATTTTGCTCAATTTAACAGACGTTATGACACATGTGCCGTATTTTCGCTTCACACATACACAGACACGTGTGTGCGTGTATTAACAAAGTTAAACAGATTCTGAATTCAAACCATTGTGGTGTTTCGCCGAATCACAGTAGGTAACTCTAACACTGGAATTATTACTTTGCAAATCACTGACATTGCACATTCGCATGGCAAATGAAACTCAGACATCCTCTGCAATTATTCCGATTTACCTGGGGTCCTTAGATAATTAAAGTCCAGTGCGAATTGGCCTTAAGTTGGTACATTGTGCACAAGTCTCTATATATTATTTGGTAAGAAAATTAATTTATTTAATATTATCGATCTGTGAATCAATTGTCTTTTAATCATTGACCACATTTATTGTGTGCCATTGCAAAATATTTAATGTTCAAAAGTAGTCTTAAGGGGCCCTGACACAATTTTGTGGCACGGAATCCACACGATTGTCTCGCGCCAGTGCGTATCATTTTGCGGCACGAACCGTGGCAATATACGACCGTGACTCATTTTATCACGGTAAAAAGTAAAAATCTTCTGAAGTAACTTACATGAACATACACTCCTGGCACTCCATACCAGCCCTGAATTAATATACCATATCAATGGCACACAAGTACGACACCAGGTGCGTATGTGAGAACTTGCTCATGTACATTTTAAAGCATCCTCACATTACAATATATATATATACTCATACAGTACAGTACACACATGTCCGGCATATAAAACTAAAAATATGACCGACCGCAACTTATCACCGCAACCAACACATATTGGTTACAAGGCACTATTTTTACTCCCTAGCCACACGCTGAAAACATGGTTACATACATGATCTCATGATAAGAGCCGTGTTGACTGTGCTGTCATAATGCAGTCATATGCATGTGTTATGACACACGGCGTCGCCACCAAGCCGAATGATAACAAGCGCAGCTTTGCAGCTTAGGTGGTGGTGAGGGCGGGGCACGTTGTGGACATATAAGCATGTCGGGGAGTGCTAATCGTTCCGGATTACCCTCACAAAGTGGGCTCATAGTGAGTGGTGGGATGGAGGGGGTGTTGTTTGGAGTGCGGAGAGGTTGGTGGGGCCTTCGTCTCCGTTTACCACATTACGGCACGCCTCGCACCTCAGCCACTAGCGGCACTTCCTGGCCGCAGAGTGACAGCTTGATGACGCCACGCGACCCTGCGCGTCCAAAACTAGTGAGGTCGGCCGACCCCATCGGGGGTGGGGCTGCCACTGCGTGGGCGATGAGCCACGTTCTGATGGTGGGTGGGGGTGACGGTCGTTAAACCATTATCTATACCCTGTTGCTTGGGAAGAGTTCTTCACTGGGCAATTGGTGGTGATTACTGAAAACCTATACGTATGGTGGAGAGTGGGTAGTAATAATAATAATAATAATGATGATAATAATAACTAGAAGCACTCAGAGATTGCAAACCTGCGCGTAACCCCTAACACCTAAACCTATCCCCTAAACCTAACCACTAAACGTAACCCCTAAACCTAACCACTAAACCTAAACCCTAAACCTAACCCCTAAACCTAATGTAACCGAAAAAGAAACAACGCAATTTGCAAATTGAAAAAAAAAAGACACAAAGAAGTGCTCGCGACGTGATTCGAACTCGGGACGTTGGCATAAGAGTCGAGTGCACTGCCGCTGCGCTATACAAGCTACAAGCAGACAACCTTAAGCTGCTGTCGGTGGCGCTTCCGCCATGTTTTATTGCCAAAACATCCTGAACGCGATCGGAAACGTTCAGAAATGGCACCGCCAGTCAAAAATGGCATCGGCCGTTTGGGAACCTAATGCGCATCGGGCGCAGCTGCGGGAGAACACGGGCACGCGTGCACCCGTTAATATCAAATCAAACTTTATTTATAAAGCACTTTTCATGCAGAGCAATGTTCCTCATAGGCTACAGAAATGCACCAAAATTTAATCACTTCTTTCTTTCGTCATTTCCAACAACTCTGACCAGATCCGTGCTCAACTTTTTCAGTTATCGAGGGGACAAAACAATGCGGGTGAAAACATAATCTGCGCTCCGCTGTGAGTTGGCTAGTGGAATTTTCCATCACCTGCTAGCCTCTGTGTGAGGATTTGCTACATTTTCACCATTCATCACTCATTTTAACACTAAAAATGTGGACTAAATATTCTCCACAAATTATTACAACTTCATAATGTAAAGATTAAGAGGATCTCTACTTTCCAGCAAGAAATGGGATTAGCATTTTATACATTTTTAAAAATATGTTTTTTGACATCTTTGGAAACTTGAAAATGAAATTATTTTTAAAAGGTTCTGTTCCGAACATTTCAGGCAGGTCTATGTCTAACGTTTTCGCTCTCTGAACTGTTCCGCTACCAAAATATCGTTCCTGAACTTGTGCGAAGCTCAAAATTTTTGTGTTAATGATACGTTTAGATATAGTTTATACAGAATATATTTGGTGGACTTTCAAACTTCATTGCAACTGTATTGTAACGTGAAACCCGGTTTTAAAATGCCATTACATTCGCTTCCTCGTCTGTCCACAAGATGGAGCCCCAGATGCGTGGGGCTTAATGCCTGACAGTGAAAGTGGACGAAAATATTCTCCCTGACATAGGATATGCTAAAATATATAGAGAATGAAAGACATTTTTTTTCAACCATTTTGGATTTCATAATGTTCCGTTTCTGATCCTGCTAATTAGGATCAGCAGATCAGTAAATTGAAACAAATCTTTGACCAGCTCTCTGTGGAGAGCTCTGCTCTACATCTGCCCCAGTATGCCCTCGAAATCCTTTTAGAGACACCACATGGCGCATGGCAGCTTGCTTCACTCATAACATTTGGAGTTTAATCTTCTGCACCCAAATTAGTGTGAGCAGGCCCCCTTAAGACCAAATATGGCTACAGCAAGGCGTACACGGTGCAATATTTGGAACATTTTGACTTTGACTTTGGATTTTCGAGGCGTGCCATCTTTGAGATCAGACAAAATTTGGTGTCAATGATAGTGGGAACCCATTTACTTTTATAAGACAACAACAGACCTGCATAGTAACAACAAAAGAAGAAGCACAGCCACAGCCATGTCAACATAGTCTTGCACTGTCTTGAACACAAGCATTGGAGTTTATTTTCATTCCACGGCGACATTTAATGACGCCAGCCGACCAGCAGGTGGCAAAATGTGTCCGGACTTTGACTAGCACCGTAGAATTCAAAAACATAGAATCGCTCGAGGACAGGCATTGTGAGCTGATTAGGCTAAATAACCACATCAGTGCTAATATTAAAGCAAAAACACCAACGAAAATCAATACTGAAATATTTTCCCTTGTTCTCTGTCACTTTGTTAGCATAGATTAGCACCACAGATAGAAGCAACTGAAAATCGACACGTTTGATTTTGTGCAACCAAACTTCGTTGTGTGACAACTCACCTATGAGATTTAAAATTTTTTCCGACGTCAGCGCCATTTTTCCATCTTTTATTGGATAGGATTAGTCGGAAAGTGGGTTGAAGAGATCGGGGTAGACATTGCAGACAAGTCGATGAGCGTAGTCGAACTGGCGGCGCTGTGGTAGACGCAGCACCACTAACATGAATGGGGGCACGGTGTCCATAAACACTCGGCCAACGCGGACCCCAAATAAAAAACTTTTGGACATGGTTTGTTCCTTGTGTCTTCACCCCATTTGGGTCCATAGGGCTTAGCCATGATAACAAAGTTCCACTGTGCGGTAGGGTGCGTGTCCCGAAATTTAAACTTGTACCAAATAATAACATTTTAACCCCAGGTAGTGGCCTATAACTGCAACTATAGCCTATCTATACTACAATACAGACCACTGAAAGTCATCAAGTCCACATCATCTATATTTATTTCATATAATATTTAATTATGTGTTATTTTTTCAACTTCTCACATTTCCATATTCAGCAATGTTTACATTTGTAGTCTAGTTTACTGCTCTTGTAATCATATGTAATTAATATAGGCTGCTAAATAGTTGAATAGAATAGGCCTAGATGTGACAAGGTCGCAGAAATGCATTTTTGTATTATGCTATAGTGGAAGCAATCTCACGGCTCTGCGTGTGCTGTGAACTAAGCCACAGGCACAGGACTATGTATGGGGCTGGATGCAGCAGTCTAACCGACATTCAATCAAAGCTGGCCTTGTTAGAATGCCAGTTTGAAGAGACCCCTGCCTAAACTGAAGGTGCTAAGAACAATGTTTGGACTTTGGTGCTGTTCATTGGGTAGACGTGTGTACTTAGTTGCTACCTACACACTCACTGCTGGAACTGTGTGTGTACTTCCGTACTTCGCTGATCTCCACTCAACCACAGACGTGTGCACGTCCTTTTAGAGAAATCATCCTTTGCGTCCTTTCGTCTGATGTCACCACAAGAGATACCCGAGCCTCTCAGATCATACCCTGACCCCCTAGGGGTGACTCTGGCTTGACCTCGACCTACTTACTAATCCAGGGCTTCTCGCACAACTTGACCCTTGACTCTACAATTTACCCTTCAAAGCTGGGCCCCTGGCAACTTTAAAAGGGACTCTTAAGGAGTTAAACCTCTCATTCGGTCGTTAATTAGACTGAAAGAGATCATCATATTTCACTATCTCCGCCTGTAGCAGAACGTGCACCAACTTGGGTCATCTTTCTTCAGAGGCACCAATCCAGTGTTGCTCTGTTTAGGGCCTGTACTTCGAGTCCTGAACATTCGTAGATGTTGTCGCACCGTCGTTTGCGTTGTCTAGCTTGTCTCCCTCTGCTTCTTTCACCTTCTACTAATCCTTCATGGTAGAGTTGTTAGGCCAGGTTGGGAGCAAATTATATGAGAATAGCGATTTAGAGATCTGCTTTTGATTATCACCATTATTGGTTTCAGGGAGATTAGTCTGCAGAGTTGTCTTATGTTAGTAAGTTTGAGAGTTGATATCATTTTGGAATGTATCAGTTATGCTTCTCAATTCACACTTGCAAGGCCATATAAGACTACTGGCAGTATTAAGTATTCTGGATTTTGGCGTTCACTTAGACGTAGGAGTTCTTTGTTCTTTCCTAATCCCAGCCTAGTGCTATTCTATGGTTTACAGCTGCTGAGTTTTTATTTGTGGATGACAGTTTGTGGCCAAGCCAAAGACATTATGTCACTTGTCTTATTGGTTTGCTCTAGATGAGATAACTCGTTTGATAGCGATAATTTGCTTTCATCTGGAACTTCAAGAGGTTATTTATTTCAGGAACTTTTTTGATGGACTGGTCTTTTCCAGACTGGTTAAGCAGTCAGAAGTGATGAGAAGCAGGGCTGTAATTCAGTCAGTTCACAGTGCCACGCGTGTCCCCCCCGTCATACCTCCTGTCTATGGTATGTAATCTGATAACTGAATTCAACTGAGCATATGTTATGCCAGGGTGCGTCTCGTTGAGGATTTACCTGTGATGCCAAGTATCGGTGTTATTTAAAGAGAAATGTATCATTCTGTTTGCAGTAGGGCTGCAACTAACGATTATTTCAATAGTCGATTAGTTGCCAATTATAGAAACGATTAATCGGCTAATCGGTTGCAATTTTTTTCCCTTAAAAACGAAATATTCACTGCGACTCAGAAATGATTCTTGTCAAATTGAAATGCAGTCAATTTTGGTTCGCATTAGCCAAATATGTAGAAACATGTAGTTACTTACTCAGCCACAAACTCATCACAATTAATTCATGCGCTAATATTCTGATGGTTTTCTTCAAACTTAAGTTTTTCAACAATAATGTTAAATATTTATTAATCATATTTCGGATTTTCAGAAATGATTAAGTAATATGAAATTTGTGTAGACCAATAGGTGGTGGTGTCGGCAAAAAAACTGCTGACAATATCAATTCATTCCTTGGCGATTGTCGATTAATTTCATAATCGATTAGTCATCGATTAATCGACTAATCGTTGCAGCCCTAGTTTGCAGTGTAGGCTGTTCCCTTCTGCATCCTGCAGATGTCAACCACTGATTTATATTCCTGTCAGAGAAAGACGATCAGCTGTGCTTCAGATACCCTCAATAACGCTATGCTAAACTCAGCTGAGCTGTCGAACCGCACACTGCATGTCAATCAGCACTCCTTTCCATTTCTATCCTGACCAACATACTTTAAAATGTACACTTTAAATCAGCTAGGTCATTCTGTCTTACAGCCAGGGAGAGATGATTATATCATAAGCGTTAAAGATGAAGTGGTAACATTTCTGATCCGGTGGACCTAATTTCTGGGAAGGACTGATTCTATTTACATGTCCCGTGCAATTTGATTTAGATTTCCACTCAGTCCATATTTGAGGGGGCTATATCCACCAGATAGGAGTGTAATGCAGCAAGGTCCTGCAGCCATTAAATAATGATACTCAGTATTTTGATATTCAACAATTCAAACAAACTCACTGGTTCCTTACGGTTATGGTTCCTGCTGGTAGTTGTTAGAACTACCATAGCACATGCAATATAGATGTATGGACGTATGGATGCATGTTAAAGGTGCGTGCCTGGTGGAACTGGATACAATGCCTACTAGGCATTAAGCCCAAGGAGAGTGTTGTGTTACTCTCACAAAACGCCAGAGATACTGGCAGAATAACGTGAGTATGAAAGGAGACTCACAATAATAATGTAGCTGTATGCAGACAGACCGCAGAAGCGACTCGGTGCGATCGGGCCGAACGAGCTGATCTCATATACACACGATGGAATTCGTATGAGAGTATTAGTGACTCGAGATGGCCACAACTCATCGTATTGACAGCCGGCCCTTCTTCAATAAAGGAATAGAAGAAGAGACTACGGGAATTTTGAGTCACACATTACGGTTGCTGCTAGAGAAAGCAAACGCACGAACAAGCGGTTGTGAAAAGATCGCCTTTTAGTATTAACACCCGCCTTTCAGCAAGAAACCATAACGCATGGTTGAGAGGCAGAGTTATTAACCATTGGATTAGACAAAGGAGATACTCAGCCTTAGGATCCAAGACAATGCCAGCAGGCTGAACCGAACAAAGCCTGCTGCCTAAATAGGGAAGCTAGAGGAACTATTGGTTAGCATTAGTTCTTACTCGTAGCTTCCTGCCTGGGACTGGCGCCCTGCGCCTTACAGGCATAGCGCCCTCTACCGCAAATCCCAGGAAGTGGTGCCGAAGCACCACGGGTAACACACAACCAACCCCATCATGTTTTTCATTATAGGAGTCTTTTTCTCCCATTTATTCTGTACATTCATTTCAACATGGCTCAAGTAGCTTCACCTTTGTGACAAACATATAACCTGCTTGCGCTACCCTTGACCTAGACTTTCTCTTGTCTTAGCATAGACAGGCTTTGAGATGGGAGGGTGTGGAGGAAGTGCAACCACATACTTATCCGTTCTGCATGGCAGCAAATTGGACAATTGTTTAAATAATTGTATTATCTCGGGGGGGCGCGGTGGCAGAGGATAAGTCAAGCAGTGCCATGGGTTCTAATCCCCTCTCCGGCATTTCTGCAATGTCTCTCCTTGACTCTTCATCCCAGTTTCCCAGCTAATCCCTCACTATCTCAATAAAGAGAGCAAAAAGGCGCTTGCTATTCCTTAAAAAATAATAATTGTATTATGTAATTGGATAGATAAATCAATATAATGATTTATCTATCCC
>OMKY01058448.1:4580-16243 GCA_900302395.1 Bregmaceros cantori | reverse complement strand
TTCTGCTGTGAATTGTGTCATTTGCCATTCATGCCTGCCAGACACAGGGTCAAAACTAGCTATATCATGTTCTACAGATGTAGTTGAGACTCCAGGAACACTGGTGTGGAGGTGTGACAACCAAACTCCGCCCACGCCTAGCCCATACAAACGCTGATTGGTCGATTGATTTCATACAGACGGCGAGCCTGAATTTCCCAGACCCAATGCAATCATCTAGCGAGGTGCGATGCGTGGACGATGCGTTGGTTCTGCAACGCCAGGCTAGGATCCTTGTGCAGTCCAGAGTGTCTCAGACAACAGGTTTTGTGTTGTGTTGCGTGCACAAAGAACAAAGTACATTTTTGGAAACTGTGGGTTGCGTTTTGCAATGTCCCAAAGTGTGGACTTGTGAAAATATTAATTATACTTAACGCATACCGATCCCAGTCTCTAAATTCTACAATTTGTGTCAATAATAATAATAAATAAAAGAACCTTGAGTGCAAGTTGGAATTCCAGTAGCTTCGTATAGCAGGCTGCTCTGTTGCTGAACAGCTTGGCATCTTTGGGGTTCCTCTTGATAGCCTCAGAGTAATGTTTCATGGCCAGAGGGTAGTCTCCTGTTCACAAACACAACCCAAACATTGGCGTACACTGGTCATTTGAAATTCCTGGCATGAAAAAGTTAAACCGCTTTATTGCACTGTGTCACTTTATTGATACAACATGGCCACCATGTATCCATCACACACACACGTTACATTACATTACATACACATACAGACATGCCGTGTTGTGCTTTGATAGTTTCTAACCCTGTTTATAGTGTCTATCCACTATCCAGTCTGGATGAGTGGCAACTTGCCAAGGTACCACACAACCCCCAACCGCATCTTATAATCTATTAGTCAACGATTAGTCGACGAATCGTTGCACCTTTAGATGTAGAGCTGGGCGATATGGAAAAAAACCCATTACTTCATATCACGATAACGATATATCATGGTCGAACACAACGTCCATTGTAAAGTCTAATCACGGTGGGGAAGAAAGATTTTAAGGTTCCTGTAGTATGGAAGCAGACTCACCTTTTTGGAAGGCGTCGTTGCCCTTAGTCTTCTCCTCTAGAGCCAGGTCAGGGTTGATATAGGCCATCTTCTCTTGTTCTTTAAGAATCTTCTCTGCCTAAACATACCATACCGTAAAAGAATACTGTTGTAATTGCAATTAGTTTATATGAATTAGTGGTATATTATCAAACACATCTTTAATTCCAAAAATAAATGTAATTGCATAAGCCTGTGTTATAATAATGATCTTTTTTTAATGCCACCCTTCATTAACCCTAATATCCCGAGAGGACACATCAAGTCCTTAAGAGTTTTTCTTCCAAGCGGCATTTTGGCTGTGATCATGCTATTGCCAAACGTCTTGACAGCAACACATTTGTATTTTGTAGGACAGAAAGGAGGAAATCACACAAGACCAATACTAAACACAATACTTTAATTAGTGGCTCTGGCTTTTGCGGGACAAAGGACAAAAACAAAGCCTTCATTACCTGTTGACATTTCTTAAGGATGTCGGGGGTACGGTGTTCAGTCAGGCTCTTGTTGAAGAAATGCACAGCCTCCTTGTAGTTCTCCTCCTTGAAGTACGAGTTACCTATCCTGGCCAGAGCCCTTCAAGAACAAACAGCAAATAACTTGACAAACTGTTGAATAGATCTAGTCACACTAGCGCTGTCAATCTTCCCTCAAAATACAATTAAAAATTAGTAGATTTTTCAATGAAAATCGTCAAGTTTTACAGTATGTAAAACTTTTTACAGCCAATGTGATATACTGATCCACTAGGTTCAATCACGTCCATGTTATATTTGTCTTGATAATCAACATTGTGAAATGCTTTGCATAAAGTAAACATGCTGTGTGCGTGTTCTTTAAGAGATTGAAAATCAAGGAAAAAAAATAATAAAATGCATAACAATTGAATTTGGGCCGAGTAACATTTTGTAATATATAAAGTGAATTGTTAACAGAAGCATTATCTGTAGCCGTGTCCCAACAGGTGAAGGACACACGCTAAACACACTCAAGGGAGTCAATGCAAGGCAGCAGCAAATGATCAAATTTACATTTAACTTTTTTTAGTAAACCATTAGAATCAATGCTGCCTCTTGCAATCGGCTTGACAAAATGTGTTCCAAAAGAGAATCCAAGAGAGTGAGTATATGAATGTGCATGTTACGGTTTGCGTTTGTCACTCAATGAAATTCTAGCTCACGCACATGAAGCCAAAATTATTTTACAGTACAAATCAATTTAACTAGCATTATTACACGATTAATTTCTACACATATGCCTTCTACTTCTCATATGTTATCATTTGTGGGCTAGCAACACTCACTTTGCGATGTTCCTGTAGTCCTCTCTGTTCTCACGTCCCACATCAATGGCCTTCTGACACAACTCCCGGCACTTGAGGTAGTCCTTTTTCTCAAAGTAGACAGCTAGAGAAGAGAGCATGTGCCTGTTACTGTCAGGGCTTACATTAGAGCTGCAACCGATTAATCGATGATAATCGATTATTGAAAAAATTGCCAACTAATTTGATAATCGATTACCCGGCAGAGATTAATCGTTTCATGGTTTGGCCTATTCTTTTCTCAAACTTGTTGAATGTATGTTGTTCCCAATGCAATTTTTACAGGGTCAAGACAACACGTAAGATGGCGTGAAAGCCCAATACGTTATAATTTAGCCTGTAAGAAATGGGGATAGAGAGAGAGCAAAAAGTTTGTAATATTAATATCGCAAAAAGTTAATAATGTTTCATAATCATAATTAACGCTAATAGTCGTTCCGATTTTAAAGGAAAAATGAACAGATTAATCGGCAGTAAAAATGGATGATTAATCGATTATCAAAATAATTGTTAGTTGCAGCCCTAGCTTACATTACTTAAACTCTTGGTTCCAATTTTGATTTGAGATATTATCACGATAAACGATATTGTGCCACCCCATCCCTCCGGAGAGAGCTTGTGCAGGCAGCTAGATTACTCTATGCTGCAACCCGCTGTAAAGGGTAATCATAACACTGGCAGTGCATTAAATGGAAGCGCAATAATAATAATAATAATACAAACTTATTTTTACTATTAGTTCCAAAGTGTTTGTCAAAACACATTATTAAAAGTGAGTTAACTTTGTAAGTTGAATAAAAAAAATGCAGAGCTATGTATGGTGTGAAGAATTTTTTTAAATGAGAACAGGAAGTTATGATGCCGGTTTGACAGCTTACAACTTTCAGGTCAAACCGCTCAACGTGTTTCAATTATTATAGCCAGAATCAATTGAATATTGTCTGTGTTCTCAAGTTTTTTCTTAATTTTAATTATTAATACTGTACTTAATGTAGTTAATGAATCAGCACATTATTAATGTGATTCTGGAAATATACGCAGAGCCGTCCATTGTTTCGGTCACCTCATAGCTGAATTTACTTGACTATGAATGATTTGCTTCGTTAAAACACATCGCTGGTGGTCATCATTGCATCCTAATAACAGATAGTATATATATAATACCAATATAATATTGGTGTATTGACCTGCATCGGCAAAAGCCAAGTGTCACCTTTAAAAATACAATCAGCTGCTGGTTACAGCACAATTGCATGTCAACAAACATCTCTAAAGAATTATAGATATAATTCATAACAATGAGATACAATTTAATTTGAATTTGATCGACACCATTGATTGAAAATATAACAACTTGACAAGGCATATTGTCTGGGTCTCAGCATCACTGTGTGCCTCACCTGCTTGGTTGGAGATGTAGGTCATGTTGGTGGGGTCGTGGTTGATGGCCTCTTCATAGTGTTTGAGTGCCGTTTCAAAGTTCTTCTCCTTGTATGCTGCATTCCCAAGTTCTTTAGCTTTCAAGGCCTGTTCAACAAAATATAAAACAAACTCTTTGGATTTTGCCCTGAATTCTAATTGGTTGTGTTTCTATGGCCGTTGTCAAGTTTAGCCAATGGCTAGTGACTCCCAAAATTCTTAAACAATTTTTACAGTGAGACGATAACACTAGACATTGCCTAGAACTTGCTTTACTTAGTTTTAGTTTAGTTACTAGTCATTTCTACCAGCCATTGGCCATCAAGAGCAATGCCATACTCCTTGGCACAGCCCGTCTATTGGAAAGGGAATTCCCCCATAATTACACTTTTATAAACATAATTTCATGAAATGTATTAAATATAATCTAAACACATCCAAATATCCAACTTATAATTCACTACAATCTGTGAAACCAGTGTCTCATCTTATTTCTGTAATAAATCACTTATTAACAATCAATTATCCTAGAAAATAACGTAACATCTGATTTCATGTTTTGTATATCTAAAAAACAAAAGAAACAAATTTCAATTTCAAAATTGATCTTTTCCACAGCCCTACTTGGTAGTGATGTTTTTATGGCCAGTCCACCATGTGTCTGATGTGTAGGACGCTACATTCTGAAGAAACAAGCCCGAGTCATGACAATAAACTGTGTGCTAGAAAAAAAGATCTCCATAACTTTCTATACACAAAGAGTGATGCATACCATCCTCTTGTTCTCGGGCAGATCTTCCTCCTTGGGAGGCGGGGGCTGGGGATCTTTGGCCTTGGGCGGAGGAGGGGATGGTTTGGGCTCGTCGTCCTCATACATGCCAGCCAAGTCGAGTCCGAGCAGCACAGACAGTGTGGTCATCACCCGCGGGTCCTTCAGCTTCCTGCCAGACCAGGAGGTGGAAGAAAAAAAAAAGATTTAATCTAAAAAGAAAAGTTTAATCTTAATAGTTGATAGAAAAGCGGTAGGATGGCCCCACAGAGATTTGAGGAGCAGATGTGAAGGAGTTTGAGGCGGACTGGTTTGGTTGTTTTTTTAAATTTCTGCTCCACTCCGCATCATCATCAGTTCCGTAGTAAGACTTTGTAACCAGCTCTCTCCAGCTCTACCGGAAATAAAAACATTGAAAGTTGAATGAGGGTGGTCTACACCAGAGGTTCTTAACCTTTTTCACCAAAGGACCCCTTTATTTTAAAGGGATATAGACATTTTTTAATATCTAGAGATTGATAATATGGCAGTAACTTTTATTTTTACTTTTATTTATTTTTTAGTAATTTGGAATACTGTTGGATAGATGCATAGTATCACTTTAAATATTGGTGCTAGTTAACAATGGAAACAGTGTTTTCTTGTAATAAAAATCACTTACTGAACCCAGGTGGTAGAAGGCTGTATAGTGTTAAATGCATACATCAACACATTCAAACCCCGGTTTAAAACAAATTCCTCCGCGGACCTCATGGGGTGTCCTCGCGGACCCCTAGGGGTCCTCGGACTCCTGGTTAAGAATGGGGGGGGTCTAGACGTTTTGTCCAATGTAAAGACGACTCCTGCAAACCAAGTAACCAAGCGTGCACGTGCTTGTGTGTACATACGTGCCCAGCTCAGCAGGCCGGTCCTTGAGATCTTGCAGCAGCCTTCTGTAGGAAGGGTCACTCATCATGCCAGCCGTACGGGGGTCAGACTCCAGCTTCTCCATCATGTTGGGCATGGAGAACGGGTTCATCATCTTCTTCTCTGTGTACCAAGGACACAGCACACAGTCACAGATCGGTAGCCATGCTTTAAGCAATCAAATGTCCACAACGCCATACATATGCACTTTATGACACAATGGGCAACGGACGCAGACTGGATTAACTTACATTTGGCTTTAATGTAGTACAGGGCTAGTGAAGTACTTTGTTCGGAGGGCCACATTGTCAGAAACCCAATGGGCCAGGGGCCGGAGCAGATGCGGACTTTTCTTAACTTTTATTTAAAGTAGCATACTTCCCATTAAAAGGGCTTCAATTCTGTGCGACTATGGTGCTTTCTTGTTTGTAACAAGCAACATCTGAAACAACACACAAATAGTGGTAAACAGCAGCAGCTCACTTAAGATTTTCTTCACTTTCTGAGAATTCTTCCGTGGGCCAGCAGGCCGGATTTGGCCCGCGGGCCGACAATTGGATAGCTCTGATGTAGATCGGATGAGATTACCTGCTAGACGGGCTTCAATGTTCTGAAGCCCCTCTTTCAGTTGCTGATTCCCCGGCTCATGTCTCAGGCCTTCTTGGTAGGCTCCTTTGGCCTCCTCCAGGCGGCCCAGGAACTCCAGGGCAGCCGCCTTTCTGGAGTAGCCCTGGATGGAATACACTTGTTTCAGCATACATAGAACAGTTGAGCCGACCGAGCCTTTGGGTCACAAGTCCAGACAAGTCAGTCCAGCAAGGCGTTAATAAGGTCAAGTGTATTTATATCAGGGCTTTGAACCGGTTCAAGGAACGAAAACCGAGAACTTTTAGTATTTTCCAGGGAACAGAAACGAAACCAGAAACGTTATTTTTTATGTTCCGGAACAGGAACACTTATTTAAAAATAATGGTAACCGGTTAATAATGTTTTTATTTCGTTCCTCAAAGGGAAAATCTACGATGCAGCAGTAAAGAAGGAATCGTTGCGCGACTCTCTGCAGCGTGTTGTTGTGGGTTCGCCTCAACACGCAACGAGACCTCGCCTATAGAAGGCTACCAGAGGGCCTCTGTAGCAAGTCGCTGTGGGTTCGCCGCAACAAATATTACACAGGAACGAAATTAACCGTTCCGGGAACAATATTTTCTTTGTTCTAAAAAGTACCTTTTTACCTTTTCAGGTACGTTGATGTTCACTTTTATAACAAGAAATGATAAATAAGTAGAGAGAATATTAGAAATTGATGTATAGACATGCCGCGTGTTACACAATATGACCGTCATAACAACGTGCAAGGACCAGCCAATTGTGCTGTGCAACATCATTACAGATCGCCCGGCCCAGAGAAGGGTGCTGTTGTATGTCACTGGGGCACCACGTCACCATAGCAACGGTGGCAAACATGAGGTAGCAAGAGCTTTGTTGACCTACACACCGAGTCACACAGTCAGGGCTTGAAAACGGGATTATTTTTAAAATGTTCCATTCCGAACGGTTCAGGCAGGTCTATATTTAACGTTTTCGTTCTCTGAACCGTTCCGCCTCCAAAATATTGGTCCTGAACCGGTTCGGAACACAAACATTTCGTTCGTTCTTAAAGTTCCTTATATAGTGCAATGTTAAGTTTAGATATTGTTTTTATACAACATTTTTGGTGGATGTTTATACTTCAGAGCAACTGTATTAACGTTTACATTCGCTTCCTCGTCTGTCCACAAGATGGAGCCCCGGATACATGGGGCTTGACGACTGACAGTGAAAATGGACGAAAATAGTCTCCCAGACATAGGATATGTTAAGATATATAGAGAACAGAAAAAAACGTTTTTAACCGGTTCTGTGGATTTCATAATGTTCCGTTTCTGTTCCGGAACATTTGAAGAAATGCTTTTTCGTTTCCGCTCCTTGTGAAATTCTGTAAAATACTGTTCGTTTTCGGTCTTCGTTCCTTGAACCGATTCAGAGCACTGGCCACAGTGATCACAACGTGAAATTTTAAAATTATAGCACCCCTAATTTTTTTAAATGTTTATTCAGACCCTGCAGCCACTTTTGCAGGGGTAATGTATCCTCACCTTGCCCCAGTCTGGCTTGATCTTAATGGTCTGGCAGGCATCCTGCAGGGCGCTCTCATAGTTGCCCTTCTTGGCGTAGGCGGCCGAGCGGTTGCTGAATAGCACGTGGTTGTTGGGGTCCACTGCTACGGCTTCCGTATAGCAGCGCACGGCCTCATCTACGTTCCCTGCACTCAGTGCCTTGTTGCCCTGGTCCTTTAACGCCGCGACCTAGTCCACAAAAACACACAGCAAGGTTCATTCATGTTGATAATTAAAAAAGGCCCAACTTTTTGTTTTTAAAAACAGTAGAATTCACCCATTTATTTCCAGAGGATTCGCCAACATAGATCCAGGAACCTCTCTGTCTGGAAAGAGCCTTTATGCCATTAACTGGTAGGCACATACAAGGCAGTTTGATGGTACAGGGAAAGGAAGTGCCAATGTCCACAGTATCCAAAAAAGATCCAATAGACGTAGTGCTAGACTGTCAGCACCGTGGCGCTTGAAAATTTAAAAAAAATGTATTGCCAACATTTTTTCAAGATCCCCAAATAATGCTAGCATATAAAAGGAAAGCAAATGACAGAGAAAACAACGGTTTTCAATGGAGTCAAACACTATTCTATAGTCCTAATTTCCATCAAATTACTAAATAACCAAAGGCCAATTGAGCCATTATCTGCAGCCTTAGCATAGCATAACCACTTTTCAGATGTCACAGCACAATGAAGTAGTCATTATGACATTATGAAGGTTATTAAGCACAAGGCTGTGGAATAAACAACAAAAGAAGAAGAAATAATTGTGTTGGATTCTGAACTGGCCTAACAAGATAATCCCATAGGGGGCGCACGGTGGCAGAGTAGTTAGAGAGCGCGTCCCCCAGCGGCACGGGTTTGCATACTCTCTCTGGCTGTTCAGCAATGCCCCCCCCCTCTCCCTCCCCCAATAAAGAATGAAAAACGGAACTTGCGCCCAAAAAAATAACGTACAAAAAACCCCCCACAAAATGTGGGTAACACGCACCTACGAAAGGCCCTGAATCCTATGTGAAACAACGCTAATTTGTTTACAACATGGCATCATTCCAGCCCGTCACCTACACCTGCATGGACACAGAAGACTTTGACCATGCAAGGTTTTCACTGCGGCACCGGAAATTGATCTGTGCTCCACTGATCGAGACTTGATCATACTGCTGGCTTGGTTTTGCCGTCGTAGGCTGATCTACTACGTGGAGAGAGGCAATCTCCCGTACTGGGAGCCGTGTGGGTAAATTTTAATTGTAATGAGCAAAAAAAAACTAAAATATAAAAGAATGTATTTTTCCTCACTGCATATCTATCTCGGTGGATTCATTCCCCAAAGCATTTTTAGAACAATGCATTGTATTTAGACAATCTTGGCAAACTCACAAATCCAATATTTTTATTTTTCCAAAAATTCAGAAGAGCACGTATCGTCCATTAATTTAAGATCAAACAGTGAATAAAGTTCATGTGGCAAATATTTTATAATTTTTTTGTTATTCAAATTATGAAGTAATAAGAACCTATGAGATTAAATGGCCTCCAATTGCATTTAGAAACTGCTCTCTAACTCTCTTGAATGACATTCATGACGGCAACTAAAACCAGTGTGCAGATTTCCGTGTCCCGTTGCCATCGCGAAAACCGTGCATGAAGTCCCTAGTCAGCGCAGTTCAGATCTAAGGAGGTTCTGCTACTCTCTACAGAGCTCACTTAGCAATCAGCTGTTGGGAGGAATGTGTGAAAGATGAGCTAGTAGATTTGCAAGGGCCAAATGGTCTAGTGTAAATTCTAGTGCTAGCGGAATAATACTCCAGTAGTTTCTTGGGGAAACCTACCACAACGCCAAAAAATGTCCAAAAAAGGCTGAAATTACTATTGGCCAAGACAAAGCAGACCCAATGTGCATGCCTGCATGTACCTAAAGAGGGCATTTCTTATTTCTTTCATTTGGTGGCCGATGCCCAGCAACAGAACAGTGGCCTTGTCTCTGCCTCCAAACTGGGAAACCACAGTTCAAATCCTTATGTTACGCCAATGACTTTAAAAAACATAAAACAGTGATGCCAAGTCCTCCGTTCTTGAGACTTAAAGACTTAAGACAAAATTGGAGCACAATTTGCAATAACGTCAGTGACTAATATAAACAAGTTCTTTGGCAGCACCACATTGGGTTCAAGAGGCCGCCATACTAGTGATTGGAAGATTAATATTTACATTTTGATATTGTATTACACTTTAATTGTTGATAAATACAAAGTGCAATGTGTAGGACGTTAAGCAAGTCATCAAATTAGCTCATTGGGTCCTCGCACCTTTTCCATTTCATTTGAGCTGCAGTTTGGCTGCGATCATGCTCATGGATGCGGAACATTGATGTAACAAAGATGCTTATTTTTGTAAAGATTCCCCACATTGAGTAGATCATCATCACTTTGCATGAGGATGAGTCCTAAAAGTGCTCAAGGGCTAGGATAACTGTGGCACATCATTTCTGTGCTTATTGTTCTAGCGGTAGCACTTTAGCATGCTACCACTATGTGTCACTGGATTTACTGGTCATGTCATAAATATAATTAATGCAATTAATTAATTATTTATTCATTACATAATTTATACTTATAATTGTATCAATCCCAGACCCAAGAGCGAGTTGTTTGTTCGTTATTCCACGGTAGTGACACAGTTTGTAAAATAGGAGAGAATTACTTATTATCAAGATTTTTACCATAGACTGTATATATTTTTACACATTAAAATTCGATTATGAATTTCAAAAAAAAAAAAAAGCAAAATCGTACAGCCGTAACTGCTTGTAATGTCGTTCATTCATATGACATTTACCATCAATATTGCTCTTCGGTTCAAAAGATTCTAAGCGATGAAAAACGGTTCGGTTCTGAACAACACGATTTTATATTTGATTTTACGGAAAATAAAGCAAATCATTCGAGGACAATGAAATGCGGTTCATACAATGTCTTATGAAATACGGTTCAAACTATATTTTCTGTATTAATATTTTTTTATCCAATAATTGATTTATCCAACATTAAAATGTATTACACCACGTTGTTAAATACCCAAACCATATTTGCATTTCTATAACAGCTGATTCGAAGTTTCGAAGATTGTGAAATTGGAAAAGATCGGGTAGATTATTCGTGAATCAATGAATGGCGTATGGACAAATATTGTTTTTGTTTAAAATTATGAATTTTTTTCTCTTCCTTCATGAATCGGCTAACAGTGGATCTGGCGTTATTACGATTGCCATCAACATTATTAACGTTCATTCAAATAAAGTTATCGTTTATTGGCTCACATAGTTCGTCAAAGTATGCGAGACCAAATTAAAACTGGCGTTTAAATCCAAACGGCCATCAGCACATAGTATAAAGCCGGTGCTAGCGAGTAGCGAGTCATTGAGTATTCAGCATGTTGTTGAAGGAGATAGCTGCAGCATGTTAGCTCCGTGCTAGCAGACAACCAGCAGATACCATGCACTCTCTACAATGGCACCGACACGACAAGCTTGCTTACAATGTACACGGTGTACGCGGTTGAGCGGATGAATGGTATCAGTGCTATGTTGCGGCGTTTTAGACTATTTTCCTATGCCAGTTTGTACTCACTTTGTCCATGGCTGGAGCATGTGAGGTTTCCTTTCCTTCCAGAAGCTACTACTCGGGGTTGCCAGATTCCTTCTAGAAAGAACCACCTCCGGGTTGCCAGCTGTCGTCGAGGAAACGCCGCGAGTGTACGTTCGACGTATAGGTTCTCGACTCGACTGCGACCTTCGTTGGAGGCTCTTACGACACCATTATTTTTATTGTTTTTTAAAAAATGTTTTTATTTATGTATTTATTATTATTATTATTATTATTATTATTATTATTATTATTATTATTATTATTATTATTATTATTATTATTATTATCATCGTTATTATAATTATTATTGATATGAGCTCAGATGTATTCTTAACAATTGATAAAAAATATAAGAATGGTA
>OMKY01058445.1:7947-19745 GCA_900302395.1 Bregmaceros cantori | reverse complement strand
ACCCGTTCCATTGTCTCATTCCTTTTGGAACGACTAGTAGAAGCAGCCAGCCTATTAGTCCAGAAGAACATGTGACCACTCAGTGAGTAACTTTAAGTTGACTGTATTTCATCAATATTTATACAAAAAGGTTAACGAAGCAAGGAGAGTGACATGTAACTGGTCACAGACCGACACGTTTTGTGTGTTTTGTGTGCTCGGACCTCGGTCCAGTACCAGAGTTGGCATAGGCAACAATACGGCACCGGAAGTGACCTTAAGAACGGCGGGATAAAATGACTCCCACCAGTGTTTCGCAGGTAAACCCGTCTATTCTATTCACCAAAATGTTTTAATGAAACAGCATTGCGCCAGCGGAGCTGGTGAACGCAGCGGCCTGGCAGATAAGATAGGCAAACAAGAGAAAGAGAGAAGTGGAAACTGTTCAGCCACACAATAAAAACTCCAGTGGCACCACCCCAACCACACTTCACTACACCGCAATTCAACCAATGTTTTACAGTAAGTATAACCAATTAATTGATCATTAATTATATATATTTTTGTCTATGGAACGGTATTTACTTGCATTATGTCTGTAAATAGATCGATATCGAATCGCATCGAAACAAATCGTGGCCTCATAAATTGAAATTGAATCGATCCAGGAAATTTGTATCGATTCCCAGCCCTACAACCCACTTTGTGCCTTGTGGCCGTTGGTGTAGCGATTCAAGATGCTGAGCCAAGGCAGCCCCGTAGTCTTGTTGCTGTGGCTGTAGACCACAGCACACGCGGCGCCGTTATATCGCCTCCCCACATGGTCATATTCTACACGTCCGCTAGTCCCCGCTCTCGACCCCGCTTTCGCCCCCACTCTCGTCCCCCGTTCACACTAGCACTGTCTAGAAAATGAGAACATGGTGCAAAAAACCTGGGAACTTAAGCTAAAAAAACAAACTAAACGAAATAACCTAACTGACAAACAAACAAACACTGTCAAATAATTCCCCTTCAGCAACTTTTTCAGTAAGTCCTGCCCTGGCTACAGGCTGATCCAGCCGTTTGTCCGAGACTCCTGAGTCGTTCCGTTGGGCATAGGGTGACCAGATGTCCCGAAAAATTCGGGACAGTCCTGAAATCTAAGCTTTTGTCCCGAATCAGGCTGTGCATGTCCTGACATTTGAAATTCAAATTCAAGTTCAACCCCAGGTACACATCTCAAACTATTTGCCCAGCCCCAACTATGTTAAGTGGCTGCGTGCCGCCCTGGCTACAATGTATCTATATTGTTACCTTTCTGACATTCTAATTCCATTCGATTGCAACATCAAGTGAGAATGAACAATGAGAACAGCACAAATTTTTACTTTCACTGTCAAATGACAAAAGCGACATGGCAGATCAAGACTATGTGTTATTTTTCAACTTCTCACATTGGCACATTCATCAATGTTTACATTTGTAGCCCAGTTTATTGCTCTTGTAATCACATCTGATTAACATAAACTACTAAATAATTGAATAGCATAGGCCTAGATGTGACAAACTTGGAAAATGCATTTTTATATTATGCTATAGCCTACCCACTCGCACGCAGCCAACCTCTGGTCACACAAGTCATACATAAAGTCGTTTTGTCCGGATTACCGATTGCATCACACATTGCATACAATGACATGGAAAAGACTTTGAATGAGGCTCCACTAGGGCTGCAACAAATGATTATTTTAATAATCGATTAATTGCCGATTATTTAAACGATTAGTAGATTAATCGGTTGAACATTTTTTCTTTTAGAAAATCCCCAAAATGTTAACGCTGACCAACAATTACAAGAAATTAATCTTGTTAAAGTTGGTTCTTCTTAACCAACAAATGTACAAGTTACTTTCTCGTACAGAAACGTAATACAACTTATATTGTAATATTTGGATTTTTTTTTATTATATTTGATGTTTTTTGTGTTTTTCACCTTTTTTCCATCAGTTATGACCATTTACTATTGCATATTTTCAAATATGATGTATTAATATCAAATTTGCCTGGACCAATTGGAGTAATGTCAGCACAAAACTGGCAAAATGACAATGATTCAATTTCTTGTCTTGATTATCGATTATTACATTCGTTGCCGATTAATTCTATAATCGATTAGTCATCGATTATCGACTAATCATTGCAGCCCTACTTTCCACTCAACTCTAGGAGTTACGTTAGTGGTGACTCTCTCATGCAATAAATATTTACTCCATGTGACCCCAATGCCCCAAGAAATATATAAACTGAAATGTGGGACCGAGGCTATGTTTTGGCATGCTATCATGACATGGGGTTAGGATTTCATGGACCAATCATTTATTTTTTATTAAGGTCATTCGTTTTCAGTTGATTTCACTGTGTTTATGTTATTTTATGATCACTGGCCCTCACACGTTTTTATATTTGACAAGTTGATAAGTGGTCCCCCAATACGAACATTCTACCTAAATCAAGTCAGTAGATTCACACAACAACCCACTCAGTCTCTGAATTTTTACCCTCAGGGTGATCAACGCTGGAAAGAGCTCTCTGAATGAGGACCAGGCATGCTGTGAGGTGCTCACTATCCGACCCAAACCCCCGGCCAACCGAACCCCAACGCCCCGTCGACGGTGCTCACTCAACAACGGGGATGAACGCCTGAACCGACGGGAGAGCCTGGTAAGGCCTAGGAAGGAGGCTGGTTTAAACAAAAGAAAAACAATTACTCACAATGTGATGAATAGATTCAAAAAGGATGTTAATCGATTTAAAATTTCCAGAAACCCTGCCTTGGCAATGTCATCAGGGCTTTGAAGCCATATTTTCTCGCAATTGGTTCGTTCCGAGCAGAAATGGAACTATAACGTTTTCGGCTATGGGTTCCACCAATAACTTGACGTTCCCGAACCGGTTAGAACAAAAAAATGTTCCAGGAACGGTTAATTTCGCTCTTGTCAACTGTTTAATGCAATATAATATATGACGACGGAAATACACAATGACTCGCTACAGAGATCTGCTGGTAGCGCTCTACAGCCGAGGTTTCATTGCGTTGGGAGGGGAAGGTGCACAGCAGCGGACACCAATGGAAGAGACTGTGCCGCGTTTCTAAGAAAACCTTGAGGAACAAAATACAACCGGTATTAACCGGTTACCATTATTTTAAAATAGTGTTCCTGTTCCAGAACCTAAAAATCAATAACGTTTCCGGTTTTGCTTCTGTTCCCTGGAAAAGTTCCCTGACGTGGTTCAAGGAATTGAATTTCAAACTTTGATTTAAAATACGTTTCAGACTCTTATCTCCGTGTAGCCCTTTTTACACATACACTGATGCAATTAGAAATACACATGGGGCTGTTTTGTTTATTTTAAAGCGACAATCCAGTAATATATATTTTTTAAAAATCAAATTGGATCGAAACAAATCGTGAATCGAATTGTAACCTCGAGAATTGGAATCGGACCAATTCAGGAAAATCAAATCAAAGTTTATAGAACCATCAGCAAGCTAATACAATTTTGCAGTGGCCGCTTTTCTTTCCACTAGCTGTTTCACTGCTGAACTCGGACTGGAGCGCTACTCGCTTCACAGGTGGTGCTGCAGTCATGTGAATGGTAGGACATAGGTCCTCAGACTCTGGTCACTGAATGATTGCATGTTAATTTTGGTAATCTGGTAAATGTTTGACTCCCTTGTACTCGTACTTGCAAAGTTGCGCGGTTCAAAAACGACAAGCATTGGCTGTGTCCGAAATCGCTCCCTATCCCCTACTCCCTACCCCCCATATAGTGCACTCACTTACAGTGCACTCAACAGCAACGCCCGAGATTTCGGACACTAGAGTTGGCGCCGCCAAAATTATTATAAAATATAATTATAAAATTCAACAATCATCAGAAAAAGTCAAAAGTACTTATAATCATAACTATTTGCCATTTGCCAGCTATTTTTTTTTGGGTTCAGGTCATTTTTAAAACGTCTCGCAATGCATTATGGGTAATATTGCTTCGTCTAGGGTACAACCGATGCTCACTATTTTTTGTGGTGCATTGTGGGATACTTTCAGTGCACTATATACAGTACATGGAGAATTCGGACACTCCTACAAAATGGTGTGCACCCCATATAGTGCACTCACTATATGGGGGATAGGGAGCGATTTCGGACACGGCCATTGTTTCTCTCACACATTAGTCCATCTCAAGGTGCCTTTACACTGCACAACTTCTGGCAACCCAGACGAAAGATTTCAAATCGTAACAAAATCCCTCGTCGTAACTCCAAAGCGGCCTCCCACGTTGTGCAGTGAAACAGTTTCAAAGACGTCCGATTTCGCACAAACACACAATCACAAACGCGAAACCATCACGGGAAGCCAACACCCACCCCTCCCCACTTCGTAGTAGCCTACGACTATGTCGGCTTCATCGCTAGGAGGCCAAGATAATACAATCCCTGTCGTGCAGTGTACCAGGCAATAAAGTTTTAAGATTGCAAAAATCGTGCGGGCTACAGGCACCATTAGGAAGGCTAAAAAGGCTGCATTTATTTTTTGGGGGCGAGCATCATTTTTCATTTTAATTGACAGGCATAGTATGAGGGAAAGGAGGTGAGACTGGGGGGAGGGACAAGCGTGGGCGTGTATGGGACTGGATGAAGCAATCTAATCGGCTGCACCACAGAGCCAGCCCCGGAAACTGTCTTAGTTAGCTCGAAATTCGATGAACTTGATCTTGCTTTGCCACAGTGCACAAACCAAAGTGCTGTAATGTTTTATGGGAAGTTGTCAGATGTATTTATATCCTTACAGTAAGTGGCCTGTTGATTGGCCACACACACACACGCACACTGTTCTCGCTAAGTTCTGCCACTGATCTTTGTAGAACTCCATGATTGGAATTGGAGTGTCCATGTGCAGTATTGTATAGTACTTGAATATCAATACAAATTAACTCACTGAGTGCCAGGCCATGTTCAAATTCGGCACGTCCCAATGCCAGCGTTTTTTTCAACATGTGGCTGTTTTTTACAAGTTCTGTGTCCTTGTCAACAACGAACATATCAAAAGGAAGACCTCTCCTTTATAAAATCAGAAACATTTGTTTCTACCAGTTTCCATTCCTTAGCAATAGACGAGTTTACCCGCGAAATACTGGTGGGAGTCATTTTGTCCCGTTCTTAAGGTCACTTCCGATGCCTTATTGTTGCCTATGCCAACTCTGGTACTGGCCCGAAGTCAGTTACACATCACACCACTCGCTCCGTTCATAATTTTGTATAAATATTGCTGAAATACAGTCAAAATCCGACTTAAAGTTACTCACCAAGTAGTCACATGTTCTTCTGGACCAATAGGCTAGCTGCTTCTACTAGTTATTCCAAAAGGAATGAGAAAATGGAACGAGTTGCATTGATTATTAAATCATGCGTTTGTGGGTCACAAATCCGCAGGAGAGCATTTGGGTGTTGAATAGCACACCACAAGTTACCACCATCCGTTTTAAATAACCCTGTCGGTGTGTGTTCCCACCGAATATACATGTTGAAAACAGCCAAAAACACATTGAACTAAATGACACCGGACGTGACGTTCAGACACCGGAAGTACCCCCGAACTCGTCTATAGTCTCCAGAACATGGCTGGGTATCACTAAAAGAGAATGAGTTAAGAAATGCATCCAAATTTGGTGCTTGATCCGTTGTCGTTGAAGCAACTTTAGGCCCAGAGTTTCATTCTCACTTATTTGTGAGATCAATACATATTTATAGGGTATAAGATGAGCTCAGAGGGTAGTTACGGTAACATTTCTACCCGTTACGACGCTGCGTTCTGACTTGTCTATTCAGAGGGAGCACACACACCTCATGTGCTATTTAAAAAGGATGGTGGTAACTTGCCAAATGTTCTAGTGCGGATCTGTGCCGCACATATGCAATATTATACATGATTCAATAATCTGTGCTACCTGTTCCATTTACTCGTCATTGTTGGACTTATCAATGAATGCAATTCGACCCTAAATTCAACTCAAGTCAACTCAACAGGTTTTTATATAGCGCCAAAATTGCAGCCAAAGCTGCTTCAAGGCGCTTCACAAAGGTGTTAGTTTTTAGATTTAGATTCAAGGAATATGGCATGCATGGATATAATAAAGCCCTGCCAACCAGGGCTTGAAAACGAAATTACTTCTAAAAAGTTCCGTTCCGAACGGTTCCGGCAGGCCTAAGTGTAACGTTTTTGTTCTCGGAAGCGTTCCGCCACCACAAGAACCACCGGTTCGGAACACAACAATTTTGGTCGTTCTCAAAGTTCCTTATATTCTGCAATGTTGAGTTTAGATATAATTAATACAAAATATATTTGGTGGACTTTCAAACTTCAGTGCAACTGTATTAACATGAAACTGGCTTTAAAATGCCATTACGTTCGCTTCCTCGTCTGTCCACAAGATGGAGCCCCAGATGCACGGGGCTTGATAATTGGCAGTGAAAGTTGGATGAATGCACAACCGGAAATAGTCTACCAAACATAGGAAATGTTCAAATATATAGAGAACAGAAAAAAACTTTTTTAACCGGTTTTGTGGATTTCATAATGTTCAGTTTCTGTTCCGGAACACTTAAAGAAATGTTTTTTCGTTTCCGTTTCCGCTCCTCATAAAATTCCCTAAAATTCAGTTTGTTTTCGTTTCCGTTCCTTGAACCGGTTCGGAGCACTGGTGCCAACACATTGACTGCTACATATGCACTGATGTTTGATGGTATATTCTGTACAAAAATGTGTATCTTATAAGGGTTCGTTGATGGCGATGTGGTTGAAGACACTGAACCTCTCAGGACGGCCCCCATTCAGGGTAATGGCGCTGTGGTTTAGATAACGGCACCCTTGATTTCTTCAACGCCGACTAATTCTGTCAATAAAGATCAAAAAAGAATGAAACAAAAATGGTATTATAATAATAATAATATTCAAAATATCTTCTGGTGCGTTTGACAATACAGTGAATGTGTTTTTGTTAGACAGCCGTAGAAGACCTCGGCATTTTCCTTTTTTTTCCGGCATTGCAAATGGAATGCTTATTTCCTCCGTGGAATGGCTGCAATCAGAAATTGTGATAAAGAGGCTGCTACATTTTTCCATATAGCAGCTTGACACATTAGCGCATGCATCGCTAAATGCCAAGCATCATCCATATGACTCAATGGTTGGAAACACCAGTGGGTGGCGTCTAAATATAGTGGGCTAACCTTTGACTGGGCTATGATATGCTTGCAAACAGCAGTGTTGAAGCCTTTCCAAGATGTAATAATTGACAATGGCAGTACGATGAATTGTATTCATTGAAGCTGATTGGAGCAGGAACAAAATTAACACTTCGACTGGGAGGAGAAATCAGCCCGGACATTTTTGACTTAGACCGGCCCCCATAATTGGCGAAATTGACATAACTTATGTCTTATAAATGCACAAATACTGTGGCCAAGGGGAAAAGGTGCTTTTACTCAAAAAAACAATGTGTGGTCACTTAACGTTCAATTGTTTATTGGATCCAATGACCTACTTAAATACAGGCTGTCAGGCTTTGAAATAAACTCAAAATATTTTTAAAATGTATTAAATAATGACTTCTTAGCTTGTGTTACCTTTTAGTATAAAGACTTGTACCCTCCTCCAGGGTGCAGTGGGCCCACGCGACCACAAGAGGGGGCCCAAATAGCGCCTACTGTTTATTGTGTTAAGGCCGGCGGGTGAAATAGTGGGCCGCCGCCGGTCATTTTTACCACTATAAATAAAAATACAAATAAAATGCAACATCATCGGCTGTCTAGGAGGCGTCGGCCCACCGGGAAAATGCCCGGTGTGCCCTGTCGCCTGTCCGCCACTGCTTAGCGGTAATATTTTCACATCACATCATCATGACAGAATTAGTGTTGCACCGATACCATTTTTTGGTGCCGATACCCGATACCGATACCCGATACCTGGCTGTGCAGTATCGGCCAATACCGATACCAACCGATACCGACACTGTTTGAAAAAAAGTGCTGTTGATAGTAACTTCTTCCAAAGGGTTGGGAAGAAGTTACTAATGTTATCGTGGTAATTTTTACATGCAGTCAATAAGCAGATGAAGATGGATGGATGGATGGTCAAACAGACACAGACAAAGAAAGAAAAAAGAAAAAAATGCAACAAATCCTTTGTATATGTCAACATGTGTAAATATCCTTCTGCTATGTTTGTTATTCTCTTGTTTATACATTTCTATTTATTTATATAGATCTATACTATATTTGTAAACTCTGTAATTTGCTTTTGATACACGTGGTGTCCAATGAACCTGAAAACAAAACTGAACTGAACTGTTTTCAGGTGGTGTGCGAAGGTCTGACCGTCCACTACTGGGCTCTGTTTGACGGTCACGCAGGCTCAGGTGCTGCAGTGGCAGCAGCTCGGCAGCTACACACCTATATTGCCCACCATCTACAGGTAGGAAGGAGTTCGGGGGAACGTCACTTCCGGTGTCATTTACTTGCCGTGTATTTGGCTATTTTTTCAATATGTCTATTCGGTGGGAGCACACACCTACAGGGTTATATAAAAATTGTAAAAGTGGAAATTAAGCAGAGCCCAAACATTCACACATTTTAAAAAGGCTACAAAAAATGCATTATAATGAGGTACATGGAGGAAGAACTGAGTTCATAATTGATGTGAAGTAGTGTGCGTATGTATAATGAACCATAATGATATGAAATCTATATGTACACTGTATATATGTATATAATATGTATGTGTAAATATATGTATATAAATAAATAAATAAATAAATAAATACATAAAATGCGCAGCGCCTAGGTAGGGCTAGGAAAAATAAGTCTCGACTTCTTCCTGCTCCTTTTGAACATGGCCAGACTCTCGAGTTAATTAGAATTTTGAGTTCTACTCTTTACTTACAGATATACTTTGCCTCATTCATCTCATTCTGATTTTTGCTTTGTGTTCTTTTTTTTAATTTGGTATATTATGTTTCAAATGTCTTTAATGTCTCTCTTGTTTGACATGCTCAAATACACATTCATTCATTCATTGCTTTTAATTTAGAATGACATTAAACTTTATGTTGTATTCTATTGTAGGATGTGTTGGAGATTCTACACGTACCGGGCCAGCCTCCGCCCACATGCATGGGAGAGGAGCCCCTCAACCACTACCTGCATCATCACCACCATCACCACCACCACCACCACCCGCAGCACCTCACAGCCACCTCGCAGCGCTCTCTGACGAGAGCTGCTTCCTTACGGGGGGCGGCCGGCGCTCCCCCGGCCTCTGGCACTCCTCCGCCCCAGATGCGCTTTTTCATGGAAAAGAAGGTGTCCCACGAGAGCCTTGTGGTGGGCGCTGTGGAGAACTCGTTCAAAGACATGGTGAGTGGGGTCGTGCAAATAATATTTTTCTCATATTTTTTTTACACCGCTCTGACAGTAGCCTGGTGAGCCAGAACCAGCAGATCATCCAGACGTCCACGCATCGCACATCGTTAGACATTGCATAGGGTCTGGAAAAGTCAGGCTCTCCACCGGCCCGATGGGGCAACCAATCAGTGCGGACACGGGCTGACACAAGACGTGGGCGGAGCTGATATGGGCGATGCGAGACGTGGGCGGAGTTTGGTTCGTGACGTGCCTGGATAGGGAGTGATTTCAGACACAGCCTGTATTTTTACTGTTCACACCAAGACAACAAGCCAGGAAATTGGTGAGTGGGGTCGTGCAAATAACATTTTTCTCATATTTTTTTTACACCGCTCTGACAGTAGCCAAAACCAACGCATCGTCCAGACGTCCACGCATCGCACATCGCGAGACATTGCATAGGGTCTGGGAAAGTCAGGCTCTCCACCGGCCCGATGGGGGCAACCAATCAGCGCGGACGTGGGTGCAGCTGGTATGGGCGACGCAAGACGTGGGCGGAGCTGGTATGGACGACGCAAGACGTGGGCAGAGTTCGGTTCGTGACGTGCCTGGATAGGGAGCGATTTCGGACACAGCATGTATCTTCACACCAAGACAACACACTAGACTATAATAACTGGGAATGAAATGTAATCAGAATCAGAATCACTTTATTGCCAAAATTGTGCCACACACAAGATGGAAATTGATTTAGGTGTTGTGCGTGGCACAATTTTGGCAATAAAGTGATTCTGTGTGCTTTGGCGCCACTTACGATAGAGGGCGCTACTGCCCGCAAGGCGTTGGGCGCCCCAAGCTACGAGTAAGAGCTAATGCTAACCAATAGCACCTGTAGCTTCCCTATTTATACAGCAGGCAGTCTTCGACTCAGCCTGCTTACATTATCCTGGATAGAGGCTGAGTATCTTCTATTGTCTAATCTAATGGTTAAGTATCCAGAGGCTGAATATTTCCTATCGTCTAATCTAATGGTTAAGTATCCAGAGGCTGAGTATGTCCTATTGTCTAATCTAATGGTTAAGAGGCAGAGTAATTACCCTTAGATTAGACAATGGGAGATACTCAGCCTCTGGATCCAGGATAATGCAAGCAGGCTGAGTCGAAGACTGCCTGCTGTATAAATAGGGAAGCTACAGCTACTATTGGTTAGCATTAGCTCTTACTCGTAGCTTCCTGTCTTGGGAATGGCGCTCAACGCCTTACGGGCAGTAGCGCCCTCTATCGCCACGGGTAAACTTCTGATTCTGATTCTGAATACATTTCATTCCCAGTTATAATAGTGTATTGTGATTGTCCTTGAAATTGCATGCATCATGCAATTTATTTGTTTCTATCAATTTATTTAGGTTATTACGTTAAGATCATTTTTTTTACATGTGACCATATCAACAGCAACCACATCAACACATTTTGGCAGCATAGGGTTGATTAGTGGCTCCCACAGCGTCAGTAGCTAGTCATAAATCTCAGGGTCAGTTGCAATTAAGGATTATTTTCATCGTCTATTAGCTGCCGATTATTGAAACGATCAGTCAACAAATCAGTTGGATATTCTTCCTTAAACAAATAGCCAAAATATTCATGCCAACTGCCGATAATTATCTTTTCAACTTGAAATATAGTCAAATTAGTTTCTTCTTTACCAAGAAATGTACAACAATGAAGTTCCTTCTTCTGACACACAACATTTAACATTTTCAGAAAGTATTCATTAATATCACATTTGTGTGGACAAACACACATGTAAACAATAACGATAATTCAATTCCATGAATCCATAATTACATTATTAGCGATTATTACATTTCTCACACGTAAGACCACCACGTCGAGCTAAAAGGCAACAGCGTGCAATGTCCAGACTGCTCGCTAGGTGGCAGCGTTGGGCCTGTCATTTATATTACGTGTCAACTAGGAGTCGTGTTTTGTGTGCATTGCAGACTCGTGAGCCAAGGGAATGGCTCTGGTGGCAATTTTCTCTCACACACACTCCCCCCCGCCTCTCTCTCTCTCTCTCTCTCTCTCTCTCTCTCTCTCTCTCTCTCTGTCCACATAGACAATGCCAATCCCTCTTTTAATTAATCAAAATGATTACCTGCGCCGGAGCCGCGGAGCAGGTTATGTTTTTGGTCGCGTTGGTTTGTCCCCTGGATAACTGAAAAAGTTGTGCACGGATCCAGATGAAATTTTGCTGAATTGTTGAAAATGACGAAAGAAAGGAGTGATTACATTTTGGTGCATTTCTGTAGCCTATAAGTAACTTAATAGTCATACTTCAGAGAGACTGAACGTCGGAGAGGGAAAGAGCAAGAGA
>OMKY01058430.1:0-10519 GCA_900302395.1 Bregmaceros cantori | reverse complement strand
AGAGGGGGAGAGGGAGAGAGAAAGGGAGAGGGGGAGAGGGAGAGAGAGAGGGAGGGAGAGGGGGAGGGAGAGGAAGGGAGATGGGGAGGGAGAGAGAGAGCACATTTGGAAAGTACATCCAACTTCTTGTTAGGCCTGGAGTTCGTCTAATGTTTACAGTGAGGACAGACTGTTATCATGAGCAGTCCAAAAATCCTGTGTTATGGTTCGTTGCTACGCGACTAAAAGCTCTTTCTGCATCACCCCTGTTAGGCCTGGAGTCCGTCTAATGTTTAAGACAGACTGTTATCATAAGCAGTCCAAAAATATGCCGGTGTTATGATTCATTGCTACGCTACTAAAAGCTCTTCTGTACCCCTTGTAGGGTCTTCGAGTCTCAGAAATCTAACAACATGTGAACTGTTTTGTTGCATTGCTTGTTTGGTGCATTGGCCTTCATTTACTTGTACTTCCAGATTGTTCTTCGCTTCTCTTGAATGTATTAATACATCAAATGCATGAATATAAAAGAAAAGCAAACAATATTGACAGCATGCACATCAATGAAAGCAAACACAACAGAGGGGATCACTGTTACACATTTGTCTACGCTCCAAAGATGACCAGGTCAGACTCCTTACAATCCTTGTCTAGACAGGGGTGTTATGAGGCAGAACAATATCTTCACACTGGCATTACCTTGCAATTAATCCTGTCTTGCATAGAGGACTGGAGAAGGAGACAATTTAATGTGGATAGATTTTTAAAAAGTGTGGGGAATGATCTGAGGACCATGCGATGGAGATGAAGCCCTGACCATTTGTAGATGTCACGCCATCACTTGAGAGGTCTGGTAAAGAGTTTCACAGATCTGTTTTGACTTCAGCTGCATTCTTTTATTCTATGTCATCTGTGATTCTGTAATGTGTCATACATTGCGTGTTTTGGAATGTTTCAATTGTGTTCCACAGCTTTGTTGTCCAATTTATAGAGCCTGTATGGCAATATGTAAATATTGTAGATTTTGGCCTTGATGTGTAGAAGAATTCGCTTTGACGTCAGCCGAACCTTGAAGCCGACAATATGTGCCCAAAGTACACAAAAGCGATAGACATTGCTTTTATCGGTTGTCATGCATTCTGTTTTGGATATTTCGGATTATTTTCTCCTTCAGTGGCATGATTCGTCTCTCCACTCTAATGGATTATTAATAATTATAATTTATTAACACATTAAGGAAACATACATTTTACGATTGGACACAATTCTATGCAAATTCTTTCTCATTCATTTTTTCTTTCCTTACTGCTAGCTTACCTACTTAGTCTCCTGACTTACATATGTGCGAATAGCCTTTGGCTAGCCTGGTCTGGTCTATAGACATCTGTCGTTGAAGATGCTAATGTCTGTTGTGTTCTATTGTGGAAAAGGGTGAAGTTACATGGTTTCTGCTCACCGACAGATTTAGATTTGTGGTTTGTTCTTGGCTCTGGTCGTTCAAAATAATATTAATATACACATATTAATATGCTTTTCGATATGGCGAAAGCCAGGAGTGCTATGCTATGTATACAATGTCCTCCTCCGATTCTACTAGTGTTTGTATGGCTAATAATAATACTCATTGATCCTTTAATATTAAACTATGTCTGTCTCTATTACATTCTTCATTAATTACTATGGTAATTGTGAACTAGAAATTCCTGAAATTATGCCCGTAAACAACACGCTAGCGGTTTCAATTCAGCACCAGGGACAGAGGAAGACCATTCCCTGCCTCTACTACTCCTACTGCCCCTGTAGGTTTGTAGCACGCACTGTGTGTACAATTTTGAAAACGTTTTTTTATTTTTATTTCTCTCACCACTCACGGAAATCATCATGCAATACATTGGAGCACGACATTTCATGAAAGCCATTAATGAAATGCTGAAACTGAGTGTTAGTGATGCAAGTCTAGAGTTGTTTTTGTTTTGTTTTCGGTTTTAGTTTGTTCCTTTGTTCCTTAGGTTGTTCCTCTTAAATCTGTAAAGCATCTTTGAGTGTCTACAAAAGCGCTGTATAAAACATCACATTATTAATTGTTGCGAAGAGCGTCTTCTCTTTGTCCTCCTATTACCTTTGTCTTACAATATAAAGAGTCTTCACATTATAATAAAGTTGTTTCCCAACTTTCTCTGGTGTCCTTGCTAGGGTATGCAAACTACTCAAACTAATCACAACAAGATACTTGATGCAGTACTTGGGTGGCAGGTTTACCTGTCCCCCATAGAGCGTACACCACCCACTTCTAACGCCACGCAGCGCTTGCCGTTTATCCCCAGATGTATCTGTGCTCACCCCACGCACGTCTCTGCTCTCTCTCTCTCTCCCCAGGATTTCAAGGTCGTGCGCCCCCACAAGCAGAAGACATTTATTCACGTTCAACAATCCGGGGCGGCAGCATTGAGATGCAAATTCCATTTAACGCTTTCACTTGCAACAATCTCGTCCCAGGATTCCCAGATCGGCCCATTTTGCTGGATGCCAGAATGGAATGAATCCCTCTGATTAGGAGATATCACTGTGTGTTAGCATACTAGACACTGGGGACAAAATGTCACGCTAAGGTCAAAGTGTGTGCTTTTTCTGATTTCATCATTTTTTAATCACGTTGTTCCTATTATGCAGTTTTGCATTTGTTCAGTCCATTTGTGAGGGTGGGTTTGGATAACGGCAAGTGGCCTATTCAGCTCAGTCAGTTAGCTGCATAGCAACTATCGTACTACTTGCAACGATCTGGTTATCACTCTCTAACAACCATTTTTCCAAAGGAACATTTGCAAAGACCCAGGGCATGTAACTTTGCTGCAGATTCTTCACAACTCACACACCAATTATTCACACTCCTTCCCTCTGGCAGGCAGAGCCCTACAGAGCCCTACAGGCTACTAATGGCATATTCAAACCAACGTGTTTATCCCGGGTCCGACTCGTTTTAACCGAGATGGAACTCGTTTTCGAGTTGTCCCGGTTGGTATGAATGCGCCAAGCAAGTCCGAGTCCGCGCTAAATCATCCGAGACGAGCCCTGCTCATCGAGCTGGTCCGAACCCGGGATTGAACGTGCGGCAAATGCGCCGTGACGCGGAACAGCGCTGAATCTGAATGCGAGGCCCCTTTTCACACTGAATGCATGCCGACTTATTGGATGTAACGGCAGCCCGCGCCGCCCAGCGAGTGTTCCGGCGCGACCTCCCCTCGAGTATGTGAAGTGTGAACAAGTGTTTGTGTGTGTGTGTGTGTGTGTGTGTGTGTGTGTGTGTGTGTGTGTGTGAGCCTTTGCACGAGCCCATGCTGTGAGCGCGTCAACCCCCCTCTCCACCTCTGTCATTATTCAATTATTATTATTATCATAACCAATATATTATCATGGTACTTTCTCTTTCTCTTCTTTTCGATATTTTAACTGCGGTCCGGAGCGAACGCGCCGCATGCACGCGCGCTCACACGCACACACACACACACAGAAATGTCTTTCTCCCGTTTCGTGGGTGGCTAATATTCATCCAATCAGCGAATGACTGCAGAAAGCATGTGTAGCTGCAAATTTATCTCGGGTCTTAAACGCCGGTTTGAATACTACTGCAACCAATCAAACTGTGCCACCTGCGGGAAACAACCCGCGCTACATTCAGGAACCAACCCGCAACAAGTTCAAAATGCAGATTGACTACACCCTAAGACTAGATTCTTCCGAACATCCGAAGATGTGATGTTGTTCTCGCTGGGCAGAACGTGACTCTTGTGGACTAACAACCTGACATCCTTGTTGTAGTCCACCATACACAGTAAATTTGGCAGTGTTAAATATGCAGTGTCAAAGTTCATTGACACTTGCAGAGTTATTACAACAACAGAGGGAGTTGAATATTTACTAGTTAATTTGCAGAGTTACAAGGCACCGTGTCAATTAGACTCTACAATCTGATGAGGACCATATACACTCGGACACAGTGTTACATATAACTCTTTAAGTGTTCATTTAACCCTCCAAAATTGACTGCGTACCCTGAACGTAAAGGTACTTTATTTAGTCACTCATACATACATGTATAGTGAAAATCATCCCCCACATTTAACCCATCACTGAGGAGCTGTGGGCAGCCGCATGCGGCTAACTCCAGATTTAGAGCCTTGGGCAGGGGCACTGACTCGAGCAGGTTAACTGGAACATGTTTTTTTAATGGTGGGAGAAAACCCAGTGCCCAGTGGAAACCCATGCATACATGGGGAGAACATGTAAACTCCAGAGAAAGGACCTACTACCTACTAAGAATCTTATTACATGCTACTGTGTCACTTTTTAAATTTATTTATCATCTTTATTTATCCCTCTCGTTTTCCGGACCGGACCCCGGGTGCGCTTTGGGACGGCAGGGCTGGCTCTGGCTCGCCACTGCGCGGTGACCGTGCTGCTGCACTCCTTCGCCCCTTGGTCGCGGATCTGGAGGTGTATACACGAGCAGGATCCACCTAAAAGCGGATTATATTTAGGCTTTTTGGTACCATGTAAACGGGCTAATGACAAAACTTGTTCATCGTTGGATGTTAATTTTGTTTTAAGTAACATAATAATAACAGGGTGACGAAAAAATATTCTAACATAATAATGACAACATAATAATTAAGGACAATTGAGGACAGCCATTCAGTCCACTAAACCACTGGTGGCTCTGTTAATGGTGGCACTTGGCAGTGAATGATCCATCTCAATGCCAGCTACGGATGTCACTATTACATGATTATCATTAAACTGCCATTAAAAATGTTATGATTAATCTTAGTGACATTAACACATTGTCGTGCTCAGAACCATTGATTGGTCAGCTCCAAGGAAGACACAGTTGCTGGATACTTGGTGGAATGCATGATGTTTAAAAAAAGTACTGCATATTGATAATAACCTACATCATTCCCTTTCATATGTTTAATAAATAACTACTGTTGACAAATACAATTGTATAAAATAAGATGAAACCAATCATAATTTCTCATTATCTTGTCAGAAATATTGGTACTCTCTGTGAGCCAAATAATTGCCAAATATTATGATTAATCGTAAATTGCGATTAATCGTAAATCATTATTTTGCTGTAAATAAGTATACCACCAAAATGTGTAATTGTGACATCCCTAATGCCAGCATGCAAATATATCACAGCAAAGTAAATGATCATTTTGCAAGACCATTATACAATCACTTAGAAATAACACTCACACACAGACACACACACAAACTAGCTTTAAGGTGGTCTTAATAAATGAACGTCCCCTACCCCCAGCCCTCTCTCTCTCAGCATGTTAAAGCATCATTTGGTCTAAATGAGCTGACTGCGTCTGTCATGCCAAGATAACGCTGGAAGACAGCTCTCCTGTCGATGTCTATCTCACTCCATGACCTTCACACACGCACACTGAGTGGGGGCTGTATCCTCCACTAGAGGGACATGTGGATGAGGAGGTACTTGGGAGGGAGGGGGGCAGGGGACTGTCAGGATTAAGAGAGGAAAACAAGGTGACGGTGACAAGGGTAGCACCTCCACTAAAATAAACCTGGCCCAACTTGTGGAGCAAAGAAAACTCTTGTTCATAAAGGAATGAGTGTTTGGCAATGAACTTTTCAATAGGGGCTTTGTGCTTCTGAAAGACCTCTGACTCACACGCTACTGTACCTCCAGATGTGAAAACAATTCTCCCGTCCATACGACATGACCTTCGTACATCCGATTTGAGAATTGTTACTCACTACATCTGCAGTGTGAGTGTTTGGTAGCCGCTTCTTTTACACTAAAGGTGCAAAAAAAAAAGAAAAATAAGAACATGATGACCATGAAATACTAATCGGAATGTACATTTTTTTCTGCGTTTTTGGTCAGGAAATAATAATAGTTTGGGAATTCAAAAAATTTTAAAATTCAATCACTAACAGCATTTCCAAACTGTTGACTTTGTAATGCCCCGAATATTTCCAGTGATTCTGTTCCATTTACATCCAGGTCCAGAAAGCTAAGCTCGCTCGCTGCGGATGAAAAACGGATTGAATCTCTAATGTCAATATCTAGGATTGGATGAAAACTAGAGGAATGTATTCAATTGCACAGTGTGGGAACTTATTTTAAATAAAATATATAATAACACTTTTGGCATTTGCGGCTTAGGTGCAACCAGTGACCAAAATTACTTTAGGATCCATCATGTCTGTTCAGATTTATGTAGTGTTACCCACTATCTTTGGAAATATGCTCCCTTATTTCTTTATAAAACGAATGCTTGCATTTCTAACATCAGATATTACATTTTTCTAATATGCCAACGGCAAGTTCATGACGTAGATCAGATCTAGACCATATACCAGAAAGATATTGAAATTGGGTCACTGTGAAAATGTGAGGAGTTCTGTCTCTCTTCTTTCTCTCTCAGAGACACACGCGTACAGAAGGCCTTTCCAAGGTAGAAGACCTTTTCACACCAATTATATTCGCTCCTCAATAGGAGATGTTTTGCTCCCTTCAGAGCCTTTTTCTGAGTACTGCGTGTCTATGGGGACTATTTTTTAATTGTTTGACTTGGAAGACATTAATGGGAAGTTGTTGAATTGAATGGAGTGTTGACATAGTTCTATTGACTAGATGGATCAAAATCTACGATCACTTTTGTTGGCGGGGTGTACTATATGCCAGGGTTGGGAAGGTGTTAATCTTGCATAGTTTCCATATTTAAAACTCATATAAAATAATTTCTAACAAATAGTTCACTACCTAAAGCTGGAACAACCCTGATTTAAGTGAAAACATTGTGCCCTGTCCCAATACTACCCCTAGACCTCATCTTAGCCCTAGCCCTTTGTTTGTGCATTCACGTGAGCGCGTTCACCTAAGAGTGTCCCAATACTCAATGTGTTAAGGGCTAGAGCTTAAATCGAGGGAGGAATCTTCCTAGTGGGGGCTTTCTTGGACCGTTAGGGCTGAGGAGATGACAGAACTACAAGCAGAAACCACTGCATCACAGTCAAAAAACACATTAATGTAAGTATTCTTCAAATATTTGATTGTATCCACATTGCATCTATTATGTAATCAGCCGCAGCATGCTTTGTGCATGCAATCCGTGTCATTCATATTATAACAATCGTAGCTGCTTCATCTTAGTATTTTGTTGTTTCACATTGTTGCAAATAATCGATCATCATACTTTGCAGTGCTAATATACAACGCCATGCCTGCTGTCTGTGTCATGTCGAATATTCAGTACATTGACAGCTATCCAGGCGGTGAAGAAAATGCTATTTTGTGTGTGGCAACATCGCCGTGCATTGCAATGCTAATATGTTTCACCGCCGTGTTTTCAATATCCAGCTGGAGAATTGAAATGCTACTTTCGTGAGTCATCTTTAGATGGTCAACATTAGCATTACAATCTATTCAATGCTACATAGCACCTGGATTTGAGAAGCCATTGCCATGCACTTGATGGATTTTAACGTTGGCATTCATGACCATGTTTCCAGTATTATTCAGATAACTTTTTACTTTATTCAGTTTGCATCCGGAATGTCCATTAAAAAGAGACAGACAAGGTACAGTGCACATCCCAACCCAGGGACAGCAACAACAGCAGCTGCAAGTTCAGCAGTCAAGTAGATAGATACGTAATCCACACATACATATTTTATATAATATACATATATAAATAATTATGATTCCCGGTGGTTATTTAAACTACCACTCAACATTCAATATGTATAGGTTAACTATGTTCATACTGTCTGACATAAATGCATAAAATTATACTTGTTTCTTATTCAAGACAGGTAAAGGTTTTTAAATACCTCGACCTTCTTAATGGAGTTGGTGTCCTGTTGTCATGGTGACGCCATAGCTATATCACTTCCCTGTGGGCTGGCGGGACACACCCACAAGGATGTCATATAGCTATAGCACACACTTCGCACACACACTTCAACTTTTTCAACTCCCGCGTCCACCGCCTCGCTCGTTTCTACATCTAATGCCCGCACATGTCTGCGTCGAATCACATCGGCATGGCCACCAAGTCGCACACCAACTGGTCGCTGGATGCAAATTCTTGTGGCGCGTATCAATGCCGAATCTCTTCCACTTACGTGGCATTTTCGGGATTTCCACCGCCCGTGACAAGCGGCAATGAACTCCAATGGAAAGGCAGCCTAAGAGCTGATCACTGAGCATAATGAAAGACTAACATAAGCATAGAATGAAGAGGTTGCAATCACCTACAGGAAAATAGGTGCTGTAACATTCCCCATAGAGAGACCCATTTCTATTTCAGGCAGAGAACAAGCTATTCCGTCAGGACATCTATGTCGATCTATGAAGTGAAGAAGCACAGTGTGAGGTGACAAGGCCTCGGGAGAGAGAGAGAGAAGCAGAGCGAGACCGACTCGTCCTGAATGTCGAGTGTGGTGGAGGTGGAGCGAGACATGCTTGGATTGTTGTCTGTTATCATGCAACTTCATGGCTAACAGAGTTCTTGTGTGTGTGTGTGTGTGTGTGTGTGTGTGTGTATAAGTATTTGTAATCAAAGAATTGTGTGACCCAGCTCAACATTTGTTCAAAAAATGTTTTAACATATTGACTCATATTAGTCTAGGCAATTATATAAAAGGGAGTACGTGTGGCATGTGTTTTGGAAATATTGATCAGTTTTACACACACACACACAAACACACAGGACAATCCTACGGGCTGAGGTTAATGGGTCTGTGAGTGGATTATTATTTATTTATTTATTTATTTTAAGTAATTTTTTTATGCACAGGCACCATTTTTCATTCTTTCTTGAGAGGGATGTGTGACGGGATTAAATCGAAAACTGGGATAAAGAGTCGGGGGAGACAGTTCAGAAAAGTCGGGGAGGGGATTAGAACCCGCGGCACTGCTAAATGCACGCTCTATAACCACTCTCTGACCGCGCTCCCCCATTAGTGTATTATTTCTGTAATGAAAACGTCATAACTTTAAAATTGACTCTACGTGTAAACACCTTCATTATATTATCATCCAGTTAACAATGGTTTTAGCGGTGCAACCAGATTTTTCGTAAAAATAGGAAAATTCCTTTATATGCGGATGAAAGTGCATGTGCTTTTGTTCTTTTGCTCACTTTATTGACATTGTGATGTTGACTTCTCGTTGACATTGACATCTTAATCTTTACACAGTATTGATTACATATTGCTATTCCAAGCAGCTACTTACTGATCTATTTCAACCTGACGGAATGCTATCCCTATTTCTATTGGTCAGTATAATGACTTCATTCCTCATCTCGGCCTTGGTCCATTCGTGTCATTATTCTGTAGGCACACCATCATTACATGCTTCCCCTCACCCGATCCAAAGACCAGTTCAGACCAAAGCGACTCACGGCGTGTCAGGAGGTTGAGATGTAGTGCTACACCACGCTTGCAATCTACCTGAGTAATTAGATCTCACTAGATCTTCATACACAGTACATTTTGCAGTGTTAAATATGCGGTGTCAAAGTTCATTAACTCAGAGTTATTACAACAACGGAGGGAGTTGAATATTTACTAGTGTTGGTGTTAATTTGTAGAGTTACAAGGCGCTTCGTCAATGACTCTACAAAGCCCCGCCGAAAGCCGACCCACCTCGTCCTCTCTCAAACTTTAAAGACCGCCATTGCATCATGACTCATGTGGCACCCGACCCTTAGAGTGGGCCGAGGTTTGGCTCGGACCCCAAGGCTTTGGGTCGCAGTAGTGTTGCTGACTCGTGTCACAGGCCCTCGTGGCCTTTGTGCGCTCAGATGCAGACGCCCGCCCCTTCACGGACTTACCGTCAGTGCGGTACAGTGTTAGCCAGTGTAAATGTTTTACTCAAATTCGAGGTAATTTTACTCTAGAAATTTAACACAATGGAAAGAGTTAATTTAACACCAAATCTGATAAGGACCAAATACACTCAGACACAGTGTTAAATCACTCTTTAAGTGATTTAACACTGAAACATTTACTGTGTTCAAAACACTGACACCTGCAAACATATGAAACCACAACTATTTACATTACGCATTTGCATTTTATTATATAATATGTTACAGTAAATTAGGTGCCCCTTTTTTCTTCTCAGCCACCTGGGAATGAGTGCTATAAAAACTAATATTTTAATTATCGTTTGAAACATTGCTGAAATCGACTGGCTCTGGGTTGGATCTCGCCCTCAGTTGAATAATAGAACTCATCCCACCATGGACAGCGACATGCACGTTACAGCTTTGACGGAGACTCAAGTTTGGAAGCTGCAGAGGATACAACTTGTTCAATCACTGCAAAAGAGCTGCAGACCGTTGCAGCAGACCTCATGCTCTCAATATCTGTTAACGTGCGTAGTCCAGGGGTTAAAATTAACGGCGACCCGTCGTCCCGGGGACACAATTAATTGACATGGGGATGAACAATTGTTGGCCTCGGGACAACCCCCCCGCAGGCTAACCACGGA
>OMKY01058413.1:12436-24765 GCA_900302395.1 Bregmaceros cantori | reverse complement strand
GATCATCGGGTTTGGTAAAACCAGGGTCAAAAAACCTGTCAAAAAAGTGTCAATCAAATCGTGTTATCCAGTCACAGCGCAGTAGGTGGGATAAACAGTGTGGAGGCATGGCAACCAAATGTCTCGTGTCACCCATACCAAACTCCGCCCAAATCTTGCGTCGCCCGTACCAAACACCGCCAACATCTTGCATCGCCTGTACCAAACTCCGCCCACTTCTTGCATCGCCCATACCAAACTCCGCCCACGTCTCGTGACGCCCATACCAAACTCCGCGCACATCTTGCGTCGCCCATACCAAACTCCGCCCACGTCTTTCGTCGCCCATACCAAACTCCGCCCACGTCTCACGTTGCCCATACCAAACCCTGCCCACGTCTTGCGTCGCCCATACCAAACTCCGCCCACGTCTTGCGTCGCCCATACCAAACTCCGCCCACGTCTCACGTCGCCCATACCAAACTCTGCCCATGTCTCGCGTCGCCCATACCAAACTCCGCCCACGTCTCACGTCGCCCATACCAAACTCCGCCCACGTCTCGCGTCGCCCATACCAAACTCCGCCCACGTCTCGCGTCGCCCATACCAAACTCCGCCCACGTCTTGCGTCGCCCATACCAAACTCCACCCACGTCTTGCGTCGCCCATACCAAACTCCGCCCACGTTTCGATCGAATAATTCAATTGATAGGCCCATATACAGGCGACGTCTCCCTGATTTGCCCAGACTCAATGTACTGTCTAGCGCCATGAAATTTGTCGATGATTCGTTGGTTCTGGCTCGCCAGGCTAATGTATGTGGGTATATGGGGTGTAAGTGTGTATCTATGTACGCAAGGATATATGGCGTGTGAGTGTTTATCTATGTATGTGGGTATCTATGGGGGTGTGCATCTATGTGTGAGATTATTTATGGTAGTGTAAGATTTCCCCCGGGGCATCCAGCAAATGCGACAAAGCATCTCGACAAGAGCCCAAGAGAGCTCAAGAGACCAGCCTCGCTGAATGCAAAGGCCCAGTGTATCAATCTCATCAGCGTCCGCCGAGGCTGTTGATACCTTCGGGTATTTGCAATGGGCCGACGACTGTCTGAACCATTACCTTGAGTCTCGAAGGGGGTTGCCCGACATACCAACCTTCATTAGACCGTACCTGGGGAGATGTGTGTGAGAGATGTGCATCTGAATGTGTGCGACTGGGCGTGTATGTATCTGTATGCCTGTGTGTCTATGTGTGTGAGTGTATACGGTAGTGTGTTTGTATAAGTAATTGTATATGTGTGCATCTTTGTGTGTTGCATGTGTGTTTCTGTGTCTGGTTGTGAATGCCTTCAGCAGTTGGCACCGACTGCATACCTCTAGTTTTATCTGGATAGATCAAATATCTGAAAATAATCAGATTTTTTCATACTGCAAGCAATATAGAAGTGTAAACCATGCTATATACACACACACAGGCACACATCCAGTGAGAGAGATGTGAGATGAATTTGACTGTTAAATCATTACCTTTGTCACTGCTTTGTGCCTCTTTAACCTCTGTCTGCCGATAACGCCGCCATAAAAATTATCGAGCAAGGAATTTGATTGCTTTAAGTGGCAGTCGGCGACAATGCCCATAAAGCCATTATGCAAAGTCATTCTATGTCTCTCACGACAGAGGGCAGGGCAGCCAATAACTCAGTCAATGATTAAAATCAAAACTGCTTGGTAAACACAATAACTGTTAGGTATTAAAAGGCATCTTCCCCCCCCAGTAAACAAGAATTTGGACCCTGAATACCACAAATTTCTCTGTTCCGTGAAGCCAGTCAGCGGCGCAATTTATGCAATCCCAGCGCTGAAGTATAAGAAGCTGAAACTATTAACTCTTTGGTTGCCAATCACAAGTGTCAAAATGGGCATTTCATGGAAGAATAGTTGCCATGGTTGGCTCTGTTCTGGGGGGATGATCACACACAAGTACACGCCCGCCCGGTCCATATTCGGTTCCGGAACTTTTCCCGCTCAATTTCGGGGACACGCCCGGACCGGGCGATAGCGAATCAGTTACCACTCCAGTCTATTTAAGAGCAGCGCTCACGCTAGACTGGTCTCGTGTTTTTTGCAATTTTCCTGGCCCCAAATACGGCCTATGACATTTTAAAATAGTGCCGGGAGGAGTGGCGGCGGTGGATCACCCAGCGGACGCAGCTGCATCTCGTTTTGGCTTATCAGATCCCCTCCATTGAAAGGATCACCTGGGCCAAGGTGGATGCAGCCCCTAAGTCTTCAGTTCAGGTAAGCAATGCCTGGCTAAGCAACATTGCTATTCGTCCTATATGCACACGATATAAAGCGGGGTTTCATCGCCTTGTACTGGATGCTGAAACTCTGTTTAATATCGTATCGATATCTAGTGGTCAGTAGATAGCGACTGTGCACTGCATATGACAGGCACCAATCTATATATGGATATTCAGTCCAGACAAGCACAGCTCCTGTACTAACAACAAAATACTATGACTATGCACAGTACATTTGGCAGTGCTAGATCAACACTTATAGAGTTAAATTCAACATTGTGTCTGAGCGCATTTGGTCTTTATCAGATTTGGTATTAAATTAACTCTTTCCATAGTGTTTAACTCCTCTTAAAATTAACTTGAAATTGAGTAAAAAATTATCACTGGTTAACACTGAACAGCACCGCCGGCACATCCGTGACGGGACGGGCATCTGCATCTGAGCAGACAAAGGCCGCGAGGGCCTGCGACACAGCGAGTCGGCAGCGCCGCTGCGACCCAAACCCCTGCCGTCCGAGCCGAACCTCGGTCCACGCCAAGGGTCGGGTGCCGCATGCGTCATGATGCAATGAAAATGGCGGCCTCTAAAATTTGAGAGAGGACGAGGTGGGCTGGGCTTTGTAGAGTCTAATTGACACGGCGCCTTGTAACTCTGCAAATTAACGCCAACGCTAAATATTCAACTCTCCCTATTGTTGTAATAACTCTGAAAGAGTCACTGAACTTTGACATATTTACTGCAAAATTTACTGTGTGCATGGTCAAATATTTAGAGACCCATGACAATGCAGATGGCGAGGTTGACGGCATATGAGGGGGACGCCTCCCTTTTCTCTGTCAAACCGTATCCTCTCCGTGAGGGATAAGGATGTGCGCCAGCACAGCTTCCACTCCAGGTAATCCCTCCAGCTATGAGTAATCCTCCAATCTCTAGTTCACTTGGATGAGCTTTTAATTGGGCAAATTCCAGCTCTAGCCAGTATGCTGCAGGCACCATCATATTTGGAATCAAATCGTCCTGAGATTTAGAGAGGCCTAGCCTAGCGTGCACAAACTGAAATTTTGTTTATTCCATTTGGTCAACATATACAAAGAACAAAGGAATAAACTTTAACAGGATTATTGAACAGCTATTTAAAAAAAATGGAAGATAAATATGAATATAATGATATTTCAATGAATATGGAAAACCTATCTCTGTTTAAAGAGAAAATGCAAAAATACTGATACGCAGCTTGGATGTGCTGCATAGGTCTGGATGAAGAGCCCGGTGGTGTCTAGACGAACCATACTACTCTACGAAAGGTGTCGCATCTGTACATGCGCGGGGCTCGTGGGAAGTTTGCGCCTACATGCTACATTTGAATCCACTGGAACGGTCGCTGCCATTTCCGCGTTCGCGTCCGAACTTGCATTGTAACATCTAACCCCAACCCCTACCCTAACCCCTAAATCTACCTAACCCCTTCCCTAACCCTAACCTCTAAACCTAAACTTAACCCCTAAACCTAACCTGTGGGAAAAAGCGCAATGTTCAGGTTTAAAAAAACGACACAAAGAAGTGTTCAGTACTGGATTCGAACCGCGGACGGCAGCATCAAGGACGGGCACTTTAATGCTATATGCTTTGGAAGCTGTAACTGAATACTGCAGCAGACAGCCATGTCTGTTCGTAGAGTAGTACGGGTCGTCTTCAGGCACCCCGGGGTCCAGGTGCATGCAAGAAGGAGAGGAATCATAGCGGTAGAACTGGAAAAGAATGTCCTAACTAATGGACAAAGAAAGCGCCTACAACAAGCTTCTATTTTGACTCATTCACACGTAAGATTAGCCATTACCTCCCCTCTGCAACGTACCAGCAATGGTGGTACAGTCTGCAGCGGAACCGGATGCCTTTCAATAGAATGGCTTTTTTCTTCAGTAAGCAGAAGTCCTCATTAAAAATATAGCACAATGCGTCAAATTTGACAGAAAAACTTGTTTGATGAAATTTTATTTTGTATGGGAATTTTTTTCTTCAAAAATAAGAAAATAAAAATTAAAAAAATAAAAATATGAAGAAGCTTTCAAAACATATATGTAAAATATATAAATTTAAAAAGAATCATGCAGCCTTACCCTGTTATGGCTATGTTATTAGCTTGGCCCTGTTATGGATTGACTAACCTACTCTTATTGCTGTATTGCTGTATGAACATGCCTGCTGTTCTGTGCCCTAAGCTCTGTGTCTTTGCCTCAGAACCGAAAAACGAATTCTAGTTTGTAAACTTTGTTTCATTGACAATGGCAATAAACCTGATTCTGATTAGCCTTGCTGATGTTTCTTTTAGTTAAATCGGCCTTCCCTCTAAAAGCCCGGGGGACATTTGTCAAGCCAGCTGTGAGGGTAAAGTTCATAATAATACTAACATTACGACACATGGCATCACGTGCAATCGTCTCAAACGCTGAACAAAGCTTACTTCCAGTAAGCGAGCACGACTGCAGTTAGTTCTGCCAGTCACAAGTCCATTTTCCTGTCAGGGCAAAGCTTTATTATTATACAACATATGCCGGGCACACTGCAGCAGTATGCTGTTCTCATGACTTTCTGTTTGGAGTTTGCCGTGTTCTTCCATATTCGTGTGGCTTTTATTGTTATCCGTTTAGCATGCACACACACACACACACACATTATATATATATATATATATATATATATATATATATATATACACACACACACATAAGTTGTTTTTTGTTTTTCTTTGTTATTTTTTGGCAGCAATCCTGTCACTATCTCTTTTTATTGAGAGAGATAGTGACAGGATTAAATCGGAATGGGTATGGAGAGTCGAAAAGCCAGAGAGGGTATGCAACCCCGCAGCGCTGTGAGGCCTGTGGCCTGGGGGATGCGCTCTCTAACCACTCTGTCACCGTGCACCCTCCTGAAAGTGTATTTTTACTGTCCCCTCAAAATAATTCCAATACACAGCCATTGATGTCCAAACAAATGTAAACACACCACTGGGGAAAATTAACAACTTAGGCTGAAAGTCTCAATATCTTGTACGGCCATCATTACATATCTATATATGCTCCCTTAGAGATAGGGTGAGAAGTTCAGTCACGTGGTAGAGCCGCTGCTCCTTCGCCTGGGAAGGAGTCAGCTTAGGTGGTTCGGGCATCTGGTTAGGATGACCCTCGAGCGTCTTCCTAGGGAGGTCCTTGATGCATGCCCCACTGGGAGGAGACCACGGGGAAGACCAAGGCGCAGGTGGAGGTATTACATCAATTCCCTGTTCTGGGAGCATCTCGGGATCCCCCAGGAGGAGGTCGATAATGTTGCTCTGGAGCGGGAGGTCTGCAGCTCTCTGGTGGAGCTGTTGCCCCCGCAACCCGACTACGGATAAGCAGATGAAGATGGATGGATCATTACATATACAGTATTCCCTTCAGAAGTTGGAACATGAATCTTTTTCCACTCCTCCATGACAACATCACGGAGTTGGTGGGCGATCAACATTTTGTGCTACTCTTTTCGTCCTCAGCAAGGCAGTGGTAGTCTTGGATGTGTGTTTGGGCTCATTATCATGTTGAAATACGGCCCATGGCCGAGCCTCTGAATGTTTCCCTTGATGAACTGCCCCACACCAAGAGCTTCAAAAATGTACTCACAATGCATGATGGGGTCAAGAAAAAAAAAAATCAATGGTGACATTGACGAAAGGAAGGGGTGGGGTTATTTGGTCCACGCTGACCGGCAGAGATGCAGACTCGAGTCAAAAAGACCTGACTCGCGAGTCACTCGAGTCACCAAAAACGGGACTCGGACTCGACTCGGGAATCTAGATCAATGACTCTCGACGAGTATTTGACGAGTCTTTCCCTCTTTTTCGGCTTAAAAAAAATCCATTCTTTTCCGCTTCCTTTCCATCCACGCGCGCAAAGTCATGCTCAGAAGTGTTGATCGCCGTTAAACAATAGAAGAAGAAGAAGGTTGCACACTGCTCACCTACCTCAGCCCATCATGGCGGCGACCAGTGCAGGTTCTCCAGCAACAGGCTGGCTTTTAGAGCTACATCTTTAAAAATGGCTCAAGACTCAACTCAGACTCATACCCTAAAGACTCGGACTCGACCCCTAAAGACTGAGACTCGACTCGGACTCGTGAGTTCGGGACTCGTGTACATCTCTGCCGACAGGTATAAGCAAACAGGATTTATTCACTCTGAATGTTGAATGGGAGAGGATTGGACTGGTCCAGGACTAAGCAGGACAGGCTGGGCAGTGATAACGGCTTGGCTGGACTGGCACCAAACAGAACTGGGTGCAAGACTGGGCTCGTCCTGGTAGTAGAGTGTCAATAGAGGGGGAACAGGGAGACAGAGACGTTACACTTTATTTTATTCTTTTAAGATGTAATACAGGAAAACAGCAAATCATCATCTATGTGCAGTGAATTGTTAATGTTTGCCGGGTATCCAGTAAAAGTAGCTATGTTACGCTTTAACTGGGTCGATTGGAGCTACCATTTATTCAACAGTATGTAAGGGTGAGAGTGAGAACACCAAAATTAAGACACCTGCTCCTCATTCACACCTGAGACCTGGCTGAGACACATGCACAATTAGATGGCAATACAATCACTATTCATTAGAAGTTGTGATATATATTATACTTTATTAGATATAGACTGATATAAAGCCATTAACTTGAGTTCACCCCCTAGCTTCAACCCCTAGCTTCTATCAACCCCCCATCATCATATTTCTCTCTATCCACTTACAACGGCTAGTTCTACTGACAGTATTTAATTAATAATGCTAACTTTTTGATTTGTCACTATCTCCACAAACACAAATACACACAGCCCTGTTTGTGAATGGCCCGTCCACTTATCGGCAAACATGCCAGTCTGCACTCTGCAGCAAAGTGAGAAGGCGCACTGCTGACCTGGTAAACAGTCTGACGCTGGCTCAGGACTTACGGGAGGCAGCACACTTGGAGTGTACATGTTACAGGGAAGAGCCACACCCGTAAAGCCTGTATGCAGCCAGAAACTCATCTTGATAAGCAGTGATGTCTGTACTCAAGTTATAGATGTTTCATTTTAGTCCTTGTTTCCAGTAACCAGTAATCTAACTCACTCATTTGAACCAAAGTGTCACCCGTGGCGCTTGCAGCACTTACCTGGGATTTGCGATAGAGGGCGCTACTGCTAGTAAACCGCTGGCTGATCCCAGGATAGGAAGCTACGAGTAAGTAACTTATGCTAACCAATAGCATATGTAGTTTCCTCTATTTATTCAGCAGGCAGTCTTTGACTCAGCCTGCTTGCATTATCTGGACCAGAGGCTGAGTATTCCCTATTTCCAACTTCCAATGATTAATTACTCTGCCTCTTAAACCATACGTTTATGGTTTCTACCGACAGGCAGGGGTTAATGCTAGAAGCAATCTTTTCACACCTGTCTGTTCGTCCGTTCTCTTCTCCAATCGTCAATGTTTGGAGAAGGGCTGGTTCATCAGTGATTAAAGCGCAGTGCGACCATCTCTTAATGCCTAGTAGGCATTGTATCCAGTTCCACCAAGCACGCACCTTTAACATGCATTCATACATCCATACTTCCATATTGCATGTGCTATGGTAGTTCTAACAACTACCACCAGGAACCGTAACACAAAGCAGTAATCAGATTAAATTTATCAATTTAGCAACGGAGCGTCAAGTGTTGCTATGATGTAATGTTCATGACAAAACAATGCATTTTTTATTAATCAATTAAATAGAATTAGCTGAGAAACTGAGGTGAAGAAAGGGAGAAATTGCAGAAAAGCCAGAGATGGAATGAGAACCCTCGGAAAACTGGTCTGGGTGGCACGCTCTATAACCACTCTGCGACCCTTAGCCATAGAAAATTAAGTTCTGTTTCCTTCTAAAAAAAAACATAGCAAGGGAAACTTCACACTTCGCTTGTATGTTTCTACCTGTTTTCATTGTTTAGTAATAGTCTCCAGACTGTGGGTGGGTCTCACTAAAAATGCTGATTTCTGACAAAATCCTGAATAAATGCAGGTGCAGTATCGACTTGGTCCACCAGGTGGTGGAATATGCTAGAGGCGGACAAAGGGACCAGAGAGGTGTCCTATAGCACCACCTGGCGGTCAAAAGCTCTGCCGCACAATAAAAAACAACACAATAATATGTCTTTGACACTGAATCATTTAAACTATACAAAAGTTAAATGAGGCTACATTACAAAGGCTAGTGCAACATTTTTTTTTAAGTTATTTTTTCCGGCGTCAGTGCCGTTTTTCCATCTTTATTGAATAGGATTAGTCGAAAACTGGGTTGAAGAGATCGGGGGTAGACATTGTAGACAAGTCGACGAGCGTAGTCGAACTCGCGACACTGCAGACGCTGCGGTAGACGCAGCCCACTAACATGAATGGGGTCACGTTAGGTGCAGTGTCCATAACCACTCGGCCAACTCGGACCCCAGTGCAATATTTTAAAAGTGTTGGCTAATGGTTATATCGGGATCGGTTGGTTGGTGGATGCGGACTGGAGAACAAGTCGGTAATTAATAATTATTAACGAGTCAGTATTATGAAGTGTTACCAACAAGTCTATGAGGGGCAACTATGCAGCCACACGTAGTTGGGTTGCTGGCCCCACTTATTTTTAAATATTAATTACAACTATTGTAACGGCCCCAGACCTATAGGTGGCCTTCTGTGTATGACCTTCTGTGAGTGAGCGTTTGAGTGTAGGAAACAGGTCCTCCCATGGTGATCTGGCAGTAGGCTCCTCCCCCTGCTCCTTCTCCTCCCCTAGTCCTGATTCCGGCACCTGAGCCTTGTTTATAAAAGCCCTGGATAGCAGATCCTTCCGTCCCTCTTGTTTTTTCCCCCCGTTTTCCTGGCTGTTTGGTAAGGCAGGATCCAAGTTCCCTAAGGTAGACAGAGGCCATTAACATACACGTAGATGGTTTGATGTCTAGACACCTTAGCTAGGAGATCTGCCACCCACGGTACTTTTGTGTTAGTGGAGTTAGAGAGGGCAAATGGTTTACTTAGTTTAGCTAGAAGTTTGGTTTATTTCTTTGATTAAGCAGATATTGGGACCTTGGATCTGATGTAATTGTATTTTTTTGTTTGTTTTGCAGTGCCTCAGCTTCAAATCTCCTGTCCCGCTTTTCTCCAATGCCCCGCCCCTCCCCCGACTCTTCATCCCAGTTTCCGATTTAATCCTGTCACTATCTCTCTTGCACCTGGTTGTCCTCTTTGTTGCTACCACGCACCTTAAGGATTTTGGTTTGGGGTTTCTTTTTATGTTTTGTGCCCCAGTACTTTTGGAAACCCAAAATATAACAACTATAATTTAAAAATCATCTGCGGTCGCTTTGGAATAGCCTCCAAGCTCACGAGATCTTGTGACCTCTTTGCAGTACTGACAGCGGGCCCTCCTCAAAAAATTTGGCGACAACCGAGCGAATGTCAACAAATGCCTGCCATTCGGCAGCTTGTAACAAGTCGGTAGGAGCCATGTCAACTTTAGGAAGAAGCCAGATAGACCCCTTCCCATCCTAGGGGAAATTGTGACATCCACAATGAAATGGTCGGCTCACATCGATGTTTTCCGGAGGAAAGCGCAGAAGAGGCTGAACTTCCTGCGCCAGCGAAAGAAGTTTGGCCTGCTGAGGAATGTGTTGATCACCTTCTATACGGTGATCATCCAGTCTGTCCGCTGCGCCTCCATCACAGTCTGGTACGGTCCCTCCTCCAAAGTCAATGCAAACTGCAGCGGGTGGTCAAGACAGCCGAGAGGATACTCGAATCCCCCTTACCTGCCATCCACAACCTCATTGAGTCCAGGGTCAAGGGGAGGGCATGTAACTGACCCCTCTCACCCCGCACATCTCTCTCTTGCCCCCAGTCAGGAAGTGTGTTGCTTTTGCTGGGTGCACCAGGAGAAATCCCAAATATGCAAATACCTATATGGCGGGGCAATTCTACTAATAATACATACAATGTGTGTTGTAGAAGATCAAGTGTAATAAACCATTTAGAAATATCAGAAACGATTAGATAAGTAGCAAAGGTAGGTTGATAGATTAATAGGTAGGTTCATTATTAAACTGATTCTATGAATACTATGTATTAAAATTGCAACATGTGGCAAATTCAATCAGCATCTCACACAGATACACACACTCACCATGTTAAATCAAGATGAATAAAGTATGTAATGAACACAAAGCCAATAACAGACCTGACAATGGAATTTCTAAAATATCTTATAATATATTCCACTTGTGTCAAAATATTCAGAAGATGAACGTCATAATAAAGTTGTATTACAATAGAGCATCATGTTTCAATAGCTGATATATGTTTATATGAGATTGTGTGTTTATATATAGCTAGTTTGTGAGGTGTACCAATTCCTGATGCGTTTGCCTGGATAGCTGAGGCAAAATTCGATGACGTAGCAGCAATGGCGGCAGGAGTTAATGACGCAGTGGCAAGACAAGGGGTGTCCCAATCCCTAGCACGTGGCCTAATAATATGCTCAACCGCCCGTTGGCATCGCTGATCATTTGCTGACTTTTTCTCGTTTCTGACACGGCTGTGATTTCACGTCCAAACTCCGGGCTGGACACTAGCGATGCAATGTGCCCATTGGGGATAGCCGTTCACTCTTATGACTTCATGGTCCCTGGATTCCATCCTGTGGAAGTGCATGTAGTTCCGATCGTTTCCCTGGCTCTGCGTCCTCTCATTCCTGGGCTTTTATCTGTGAGATGCTTCGGGGCTCTGTTGCCGGGTGTTTGGAATCACAGCTCTGGTGCAGCCAAACCTTGGCCAGGCTGTTGAACGACAATGTTTCTTGCTGTTATCATTAATACAACTACACATTCCATAGAATGTTTTTCTGGCTAAGATGCAAAAGGACAGAAGATATAGAACACCGGATGAAAAAACAAAACATAATACGCATACTAGAGCTGTGCAAAAAAAACGATTTCAAATCGAAATCAGATTATTTATTTCAGAGGATTTTTTGAAAAAGATAAATAGTCAAATCATATTTCCATTTTAACATTGGTAATAATGATTTGGCTGGTCTGTCTTCAAATAGTGTGGATAAATTAAATGTATATAATTTGATAATTATATGTGGGGGAATGCACTCGGCGCGCCGCCGTTGCTAGGCAACGCGCCGTGTGAGCAGCCCCGCCTCCCCACGAGCTCATTACACGCAGCTGGGGGGACATTGTAAGACGGCTCGAAGAAACGCCGTTTTCAGTGGACCACGCCGCTTGTTTGTTTGGTTGTTGGCCGCCGTCTTCAGTGGACCACGGCGGCATGATTACGCGCCTACGGGGACAGAGCGATTGCGGTAAGTGCAGCGCTATATAGGGGCACGGAGAACTTTTGCATGTGCGGGAGAAGTTAGCTGCTAGTTAGCCTAGGGTCCGTGGAGGGAGGTCTAGCAGTGATAAATATGACAGTAATACGTCTGATGCTTGGAATGCTAATGTTAACAGGTTACCAAGAGTGTGGTCAGTTAGAAGTGCTGCTGCTGGCTGCTGCAGTAACACGTCTGATGCTTGGAATGCTAATATTAACGGGGTTACTAAGAGTGTGGAAGTGAGGTGTGTAGGGCTGCTGCTGGCTGCTGCCGGGAGGGGGTGACCGATTATTAATGGGTGTTCATGTGTACATCTTCCCAGGTGCTTCTCCCCCCCCCCCCAGGCGGACGGCTGAGGGGTGATATGTTTTGGTGTGAATGGACGGCACAGTAGCAGAGGTACGTAGTCCCTTGGTCCTCTCCCCGTTATTTGACTGGCGTAGCCCCTGCTAACAATGAGCTAGCCGACTTCGCTACTGTGAATGAACATCTACTTTACTTGGAATAGACGTCTGCTAACGAGGAGCTAGCTGATTTAGCTACTATGAATAAACCTGCCTAAATTACTGTTTGCCTGCAGGAGTGTTGACTGGATGGTGTATCGGGCCGGTTGCTGGGTGCCCCATCGTACAACGCGGGGGTCAG
>OMKY01058369.1:1720-16259 GCA_900302395.1 Bregmaceros cantori | reverse complement strand
GGTGTGTGTGACATTGCGCTGCGTCCACTCCTTAACCTAGGGGGGGAGCGAGTTCTTCTGTGTTAGGGGACCGATTGCCAGAGTGTTAGATAATCGGTACGACAGTTCAATTTAAACGGTGGCTCTCCGTTGTGGGTCTTTAGCGTCGCGTCTTGCGAGCTACGTGGTGTTAGCGTGCGTGTGAAACGTGGTGTTGCGCGTGCGTGAAGCGTGGTGTTAGCGTGCGTGTGAAGCGTGGTGTTAGCGCGTGTGTGAAACGTGGTGTTGGGGTGTGTGCGTGAAGCGTGTTGTTAGCGTGTGTGCGTGAAGCGTGGTGTTAGCGTGCGTGTGAAGCGTGGTGTTGGCGTGCGCGTGCCGGCGCCACATGTGTGAGTGAGAAATCTTTCAACTATTAATCCAGTTATATTTTTGTGGCTAGTATTCCGCGTCTGGCGGAACGTATTGCGCCACATTCCATTTGAGTGTTAGAGCAGACAAGCTCTATTAGATTTTAATTCAGTCTCCTTCTGGCTGAAGTCGCTTTCAGTTAATTTTAAGTTTTATTATTTTATTTTCATATAATTTGAACGAGTGCCGTACTTCCGTCACTGCTATCTAGACCAGACCTATGGGAGGGCTGGTGGGTGGGGCGGGAGGGCGCCAACCGTCCGCGGTGGGGCTCTGAGTGTGCCAGCCTGTGGACCGCCAGCCGCCAAGGCGGCACCATCCCGACTGCTCCTGGCCCGTGTCTTAAGATGTGGTGAGTCGCGCACACACAGAACGGCTTAGGAACGGTGCAAGCTGTTACAATAAGTTACAATAGTTGATAAACCATGGTGGAAACACCACAAGGGGGCGCACCACGGTTTATCCAATAACCGCATGGGGAAATGCTATGTGTTCTGTGTGTGATATTGCACTTTAAATGTTAAAGCTGTGAAGTCTCGTCTTCGTCCACTCACTGTCTTGAAAGTGAAAGTACTGCGTTTTGACGCCTGGTAGACATACACACACATTGAGCCTGCAGCTTCACTGTAAACGTGTCTCTTCATCTTGTTAGTCAATACAAACAAAGCATTCTTTTGAAAAAAGAAAAAGATGAAAAAATGTTGCTGACTCCGGAAAAATAACTTGAAAGAAAAAAAAAAAGGTAATTTCTGAAACTTGTGAGGTGAAGATCTCTCTTGTTCTTCACCTGTGACTTCTTCCAACAGACGGCGTCTTTCTGTTTGTGGTGAACCATCCAGACTTCAGGGAAACCTGGAGGTCTTGTGTGGAAATCTTCCAACTGACTGAGAAAGAGAACAGCCGTGTCCTGCTACACGTGAAGACCATCAGACACCCATTACTGCACCAGTAAGGGTTTGTTCATTCACTAACTCTGACATTGCTTTCAGTGTTGGTTCCCCAAAATAAACGTTTTAGTTCTTTTTTTACGTTTCTGTCAGCTATTATTTGTCAACATTATTGATAGTGTACAAGCAGAACAAAAGGCAATATTTTACTGTTTTACTGCTGTGTTCTCAGAGGGTGATAAACGGTGCAGTTTGGAATGTGTTTTTGGTAGGAGAGGTCCACTTGTTAAGTAAACTATTAGTGTATTTTCTTTTTTAAACTAAAATCTAAAACCAATCTATGAAGCGCCTCGAGGCAACCTCGGTTGCGATTTTGGCGCTAAATAAAAACCTGTTGAGTGGAGCTGTTGTGCTCTGCAGTGTGAACGACCTGGTAGCCGTGGGTCCAGAGAGCTTCTACGCCACCAACGACCAGTATTTTGAGATGGAGGGGCTCTGGCAGCTGGAGATGCTGCTGGGGTTGTCATGGTGTGACGTGGTCTTCTACAGCCCAGACCAGGTCAAGGTGGTGTCTGACGGACATCGCTTCGCCAACGGCATCAACCTCTCACCAGATCTAAGGTAGGATTAATGGCTCTGTCCGAAAGCATCCCCTGTTCCCTGTGTAGTGTACATGCACTGCATTTTGTTTCTCTGACAATTGTTGAATTTTGTGGTTATAATAATTTTGACGGCGGGGCACTCGGCGGCGCGGTGCGGGCAAGAGGTTGGGACGGGAAGGCGTACAGCGCCAGAGACTGACGGAGCAACGGACACCTATGGGACAGACCGTGCCGTGTTTCAACGAAAACTTTGAGGAATTAAATAAAACCGGTAATAACCGATTACAATTATTTTTAAAGAAGTAAAGAAGTCCTGTTCCAGAACGTTTCTGTTCCCTGGAAAATACAAAAAGTTCCCGGTTTTTGGACTGACACCACTTGTTTTCCGAATGCTCTCTCTGTGTTTCAGACATCTGTACGTGTCAGAATTTTTAGACGGTTCGGTCGCTGTGTTGGAGAGGAAAGAGGATAATTCACTGGTTCCTTTGAAGGTACATCACCACTGCATGTTATTAATCAACAAATAACTGCTATTAGACTGAACTGAATCATTTTAAAAAGGGTCACACATCATTTTTCTCAATACTTTATTTGAGAGATCACAAATTAAGAATTCACAAAAACAGTAATTATGGACAGATTATCATGAGATTTTTTTATTTTAATTGTTAGTATCATCAATGCAGCAGAGAATGGTCAGGAGACGGTCGGAAACAGGCTTTTTGAAACCCTGTCATTCTTGTTTTTCTCATGAGACTTATTCAGGTCAATCCACATGGTTCGATTGTAACACAGCTGGGGGGGTGTCCACCTCAAATCAGGAGGTTGAATCAAAGTATCTCCAAGTCAAGGCCACATGCATCATGGTGTAAATTCCACTAGTTCACATATGACCCATAGACGCCAGTGCCGACATAGACTAGCCTTGTGCAGTCTCATACTGACACCCAGCATCGTCTATTGCAGGGGTTCCCAACCTTTTTCATCCCAAGGACCACCTTTCCCAGCCCAAAGCAACTCGCGGACCCCTAAAAAAATAAAAAATAAATCTCTGTATCATCAACCAAAAGCATTTACTCCATTGTTTATGGTGCACATCTAATAAAATCTATACATAAATTATGCGGTTGAACACAACATTTCAATATCTCATGTGAACTTTTTGTATAATTTGTTTGTTTAATTAATTGAACGACAAAATAACAGTGGCAGCATTCGGAATACTGTGAAAAACTGCATACTATATCTTAAAATTTGTGAACAAATGTGTATCTATTAATGACAGTTAACAACGCCATCAAGGTCAATGTTTTATTTATCCAAAAACTCACTTAAACGATCTAGCTGACGGCTAGCTGCATTGGGCTTATAAGATGCTTTACTCCCCTTTTGTGGCAGGAGAATGTACCGCAGCTCAGATCGCTCCATTCGTCTCTAAACGCAAATAGACCTCGGGCATTCGGGCAAACGGGGCCCTTGTACTTGCACTGTGCTGGAACCTCAACCAAGTGAATTACCCATTAAGCACTGCACACAGGTTACTGTCATTTTATGAATTCTTGTCTGTCAGTCAGTAAAGGTGGGCTCCCTACCGGACAACATCGAGGTGGACCCAGCAGGAGACCTGTGGGTGGGTTGTCACCCCAATGGCTGGAATCTGTTCATGGGTGATGAAGAGCATATAGCTGGATCAGAGGTACGGGTCTGGTGGCTCAGCGGGGAACTACGGTGGGCAGGAATTCAGATTTCTTCTAGGAAAGCCAGGAAGCTACATAAAGGTCCAGTCATACCCTGTGTGTGGTGTAATCTGACCGTACGTTCTATGCCACCTTTATATCACATCGTTTAACTTTGTTGAAGAGTGTAATAACAGAAAGTCCTCTAGGAATCCTCCGTTTTGCCGCTTTTGTCGTGGACACGCACATATATTTTGGTAATTTCGGCCAATTTTGATTTCACGCCATTGCCGGAGATACATAGGAAATCACGAGACAGAACGTGTGAAACCACTTCAGGCTTATCCATAGTTTAGGCGAGTTACAAACCGGCCTCAATTAGAATCACAGCTTGGACTAATGCCTGTCTGTAGAGTTTAAACCATGCGTGGAAAAAGACACGCAAGTTCTGTCCACAGTGACGATCTTATGATCAGAGTTACTTTCTAATTCTACTCGAGCAACGCTGCATGTGAACGAGAAATTCCACTTCATAGGACCTTTTTAAAGAAGCCATCCAACAAACCTTGCCCTGTGTTCCCCCAGGTCATATGCATCCAGAACATTCTGTCTGACAGACCGGTGGTGAGCCAAGTCTACGCAGACGATGGCAGCGTTCTCAGCGGATCTTCAGTGGCGGTGCCGTACGGCGGGAGGTTACTCATCGGTACAATTGGACATAAAGCACTGATGTGTCGCCTTCAGGAATAAACCCAACTCAGCTGGATTTTTCACAACCAAATCACCTCGATTGAAAATGGATTTTAAAATACCTCTATTTAGTCTGCAAATGTGTTAACAATCTCACCCCTTCATACTTATCTGATCTGCTTCCACCATACCGGACGCCGAGGTCCTCTGGCACTGGTCTCTTAATCGTACCACCAGTTAAATCCAGAATACAGAGACCGCCTTCAGCTACTTTGGCCCTCGACTTTGGAACTGTCCTCATGGTCTTGGAGACGGGCCATGTTTTTAAAAAGAAGATCAACACATTTCTGATGTTTTGACTAGCATTCATTTTGTATTGTTCCCCGTTTTGTCCTTGTAAAGCACTTATGTTGCTCTGCATGAAAGGTGCTATATAAAGAAATAGTTTGATTCATTGCAAGAGTTTACCATGTGTTGAACTGCTTGTGATATGAAAAATAAAGTTGTTCACAACAAAGTGCCCAGAGATAGTTGCCACTGAATGAGTTAAACCTAGCCGGGCGAGCCAGAAGCAAAGATTCGTCCACGCATCGCACGCGATTAGAACGATCATTGGGTCTGGTAAAACCAGGTAGAAAAGTGTAAAAAAAAAAAAAAAAAAAAGTGTCAATTACACCGTGTTACCAGTCACAGCTCTGTAGGTGTGACAAGCGGTGTGGAGGCATGACCAAACTCCGCCCACGTCTCGCCCATACCAAACTTCACCCACATTTCGAATAATTTGAATGTTCAGCCCGTACACGGGCCATGTCTGCCTGATTTGCCCAAATCCAATGTACCGTCCAGCGGTGTGCGATACGTGGACGATTCGTTGGTTCTGGTTTGCCAGGCTAGGTTAACATTGTTGAGAAATATTTGGAAGAATTACACAGAGCAATATTTTTTTTGTGAAAACTGAAATTTAATGACGACGTTGATAACAGTATCAAATGATAAATAAAACAGTACCCAGTACGGTTCCAACATAGTGAAGATAGCGGAGGAGTGGGGAAGTATATTCAGTCTTCTACTTCTCCAGGGCTTCGGATGTCGTCGATCTTCAGGATCATCTTCACCACCTGGGTGGCCAGAGCGATCTGCTGCTTCTTCCCGATCAACGTCTCGATCACGTGCTGCTGCTTCATGTCTGAAACACATTTGCATTAATTAATAATCATCATTTAGAAGGGAAAAATGAATGCAGAACCATTTCATTTCATTGAGATCGTTTCAGTTTAGATACTTTATTTCGTCACATACATTACATGTACAGTGAAATTCTTCCTCCGTATTTCCATTGGTTAGAAAAGGCTTCCAAAGCCCAATTTGCGCTGCCATTGAATTACATAGGGAGCGCGGGTAATTCAAATTACCCGACACCTAACGCGCATTCTGGTAGGAGAATCTGTCTTTTCCTCAATTTAAAGACATCACATTATGATGCCTGTGTCGTTATTTCGCTTGCCCACACATACAGACTTCACTCGCGGAAGGTGATACGGCACCATCCTCCACAATTCACTCTAGGAAAAGACACGCAAACAGTTGGCTTTCCCCGTGTCATGGCCCCGCCCATTCTCTCGGATATTGTTAAGCACCACAACGACACGTAAAGGATGAAAACAACTGGCACAGAAGAGTAGGTTCTTCCATGACAATACTAATTGTCCATGACAATATGGAAAAGTTAGCAATACATGGAGATAGAGAAACCGCAAAAAGTTGGCAAGCTTTTAATAATTAACATTTCAGGTTAATATTTGTTCCGATTTCAAAGGAAACATTTGCAGATTAGTCCAAAAATAATTGTTAGTTGCAGCTCTACAACCACTTCTTGTACTCACCGTTGGTGTTGGCTCCCACACAGTCGATGCCCAAGAACGGGTTGTTCTCTGTCAGCTGTCGGGCCCGGACCTCAGTCATGGTCTGGATGGGGTTGAGGCCGCTGTTCTCTGCCAGGGCCATGGGGATCACCTCCAGGGCGTCGGCAAACGCCCGCATGGCGTACTGCTCCAGAGACGAGCACTGTGACCAGAGGGCTTGCATTAGCAGGTTCATAGATAGGCCGATCGCACTGATCCGATCGCAGTTTTTTCCCAGCAGGTCCCGGTACCATCAGATTTTAGCCGATCAGGATCGGACGAGCTAAGCAGCTGCGGCTAGTTAACCAGTCAATAGTTACCTTGTCAGCTGCTTGGTTGACAGCCAGGGCACACGCTATTTCTGAGGCTCCTCCTCCGTAGACGACGCGGTTGTCACGCACCAAGTTCCGGATGACACACAAGGCGTCGTGCAGTGCCCGCTTGGCTTCCTCGATGATCTAAAAAAAAAAAAAAGAAAAAAAAATAAAAAAGATTCAATGTTTTTCTTTACTTATAGATTAAGGGATCTATGAAAAAGTCTTTAGCAATTCAGACTTTGTTGCAATATTTTGCTGCTCAACTCTCAAAGAGCAACTTGTTTATTGAAAGAGCACAGACTTCGAGAAAGTTGTTTGTGCGAGACGTTTGTCCCTTCAGAAAGATGAAGGTATGATCAGAGGCAAAAATGGCTTTTTTGCTGCTTGAAACTTACTTTAGGAGATATGGCCACCTGTCATTCTGCACCCAAAAATCAGACCACATTAATTGTGTTACCAAACACTTCACAACATCCTAAAGTATTTTGACACATTGTTAAATATGTCATTTAACCCAGCCATTGTTAAATATATTGTTATTGAAACCAACAGTTAAATATACTATTATTGAAGACAAGGTGCTATGCCCACCATCTTGTTTCCGCCTCTGATGAAGATGGTGACGGCTCTGGAGTTCTTGCACTCTTCGATGACCAACATGCGGTCCTTCGTGGTGCCGAAGCACACCTCCTTCACCACGCCGGCCACGCCCAGCTTCTCTGGAGTCAGCTCGCTGAACCGCGGCACGATGCGCCCTCCGGTGGCAATGGCGATGAGCTGCACAGACATGCCAGACATTTACCTTTTCGTCACGTTCATTGTGATGCAGCAGACAGTAATAAAGTTGCTGTTGAAAGAAGGGGTTTGAACCAATATTTTTTCCCAATCGGTTCCTTCCGAACAGAATTATTATTAAATTCGAAGTTATGAGTTCCTGAAACTGTTAGCCGTTCCCGTCAGCTGAAAGTGGCACAAGTTGCGCCAGGCAGTGTTTCAATTCAAGTTGGCGCGGCTGGGAAGAGAAGCCAAACTTTGAGGAACAAAGTAAAACCGGTATTAACTGGTTATTATTATTTTTCATAAGTGTTCCTGATCCAGATAATACAAAATAAACGTTTCCGTTTTTTTTTTTTTTCTGTTCCCAGGAAAATACAAAAAGTTTGGTTTTCGTTCCTTTAACTGGTTCAAAGCCCTGGTTGAAAAGTCAACCATTACCACCACTACAGTGTTAATGGACGGCGTCCTTACCTCGATCTCGGGACCGCCCACCCAGCGGACGGCAGGCAGCTCGTTCTGGAGCAGCAGGTGGTTGGCTTCATCGTCGAAGCCCCACTGACAGATGGCCAAGTTGGCGCCGTTGTCTTTAACCTAAATATTTGAGAGACGCACAATGAACAAGATCCAGATTATCCTCAACCTCCAGACATGTAACCACAGGTGAATCGGAACAGTCCAGTCAATGGGTAATGACCTAGCCTGGCGAGCCAGAGTCGCCCACACATCGCACATGATCAGAACAAATCAGAATGATTTTTTTGGGTCTGGTAAAACCAGTCTCGAAAAATGTGTCAAAAAGTGCAGTCCAGTCACAGCACAGTAGGTGGGATGAGCAGCGTGGAGGCGCGACAACCAAACACCGCCCACCTCTCTGACCATGGATTTATTTCATTTTGGTTGAAGATAAAATGCTAAACTGTTTGTAAACATGTTGAGCCGCAGCATGTTCAGACGGTGGTTTGACACCGATCAAAGGGCATTAATCACACATCCACCGAAATGCACCAGAATTTGCTTTGAAGGGGAACAGAGACCACATCTCTGAAGCGGACTCTGTTCGGGTATAGCCTGCACCGGAATTCGGTGGTTTGTTTTCAGACCAACCCAAAAGTTAGCACGACTGACTTATATGGATTAGCCAAAACTAAAAAAAGGTGAGGAGTGAATACACCCTAAACCTCACCTGCTTGATCATCTCCAGGAACTTGTCCTTCTCATACTTCTGCAGAGCCTTGTAGTCCTCCACAGACGTCACGTCCAGCTTGTGTTTGGTCTTGGGCTTAGGAGGCTCAAACGGACAGGTGAGGATGGCCATTTTGGCGTCTTTCAGCACCTGAAAAGGGACAACAATCGCATTAGCGCACATTGAAATGACAAAAGATCATTGGGTAGCAAGTCAATATTTAGATAGTACTGCCCATACAACATAAGTAGGGCTGCAACGGACAGTCATTTTAGTCGCTTAACCGGACGTTTTCACAGACGACTTAAAAACTTTTTTTTTTTAAATTGATAATTCCGTTCATTTTTCCTTTAACATTTAAATATTTACTAACCATATTAACCATTTTTTCCATCTCCACTCATTGCAGATTTAATATTAAGTTAAGTTAATTAAGCGTGATATACCATACACAATGTCAGCATTATCGTCAGTAGGTCTTTGAAAGCTTGTGAACAACTCTTGACTCTTGTCATTTTTAATGCTAGGTAACGATGATGCAATCGACAGTCCGGGAGTGATAATTAGCCCACGGTTACTGATTTGTATTTTATTCAGAATTCAGGTGTTCTGTTTATCGTCTTAAAAGAAGTTTCACAGTAGATTAATGCAGTATTAAAAAAAGTCACAATGTCCTTCGCAGGCAAATCATCGAGCACTGCTACCATTATATGGACACTGAATACAGTTGGCTTCATATCCGATTTTTTTTGAGACACAACTGATAAAAAAATGGGGAGATCGCCTCAACCCTACCTTGGGCATCTGTGGGTGGCTGAACTCTTTGTCCATGATGACTCCCTTGATGAGCTGCGTGTCTTCCAGTTTGCCGCCCACCTTGCCCTCCATCTTGATGAGCTCAAAGTCAACGTCCTTGCGGTCCATGGCAACCACACTCATCACCGCGTTCACAGCTATCTCTGCCATTTGACGGTGGCACCGGTTGATGCTGGAGCACAGAGGAAACATGTTTAACACAGGCCGCTATGCGACGCATCATAGTGGAGGAGACACCACATGAGCCCATTTTGACTCTGAAGAGAAAAAGTTAAAATAAATTGGCATTAAACCTGGAGAATGGAGAGCATCCTTCTCTCAATAATCCGGTATGCACCCGCAAGGTGCATACGTTCACGCCCAATTTCCATTGCCAGCGCCCAAGCTCTGGGCGTGCTAACATCGCACAGAATTGTTTAACATGTGAATTTACATTTGTGGCTTTGAAATGCAATGAAGCGTCTTCTGTATGCTGTGCGATAACGCACGACAAAAATAAAACTGCCCGTAGGCCATTGGTCACAATAGAGTTGATTCCGTTGTCGCGATGAAAATCCACTGTAACTCGCATACCACACCAGTAAAACTTACACTTTGGAGCCCAGCGTGGTCATGGCGGTCTGGATGAGGGGTTCTCTGTCGTTGGGGTCGAAGGGGAAGGTCTCTCCGATCTGGTCCAACTGTTTGATGGCGACCTCGGCCGCCTGGTCGAAGCCGTCTGAGATGCGGATGGGGTGGATGCCCCGGTCCAGCAGCAGCTCTGCCTGCTCCAGGAGAGCTCCGGCCAGCACTGGGTGAGCAACACAAGACATTAGCCCCGTTTACATGGACACTTTTTTTTTTGATCTGAATAAATTTGAGCGGATCAAATATAATCCCCGTCACCTGTATATATGCACACTTACAAAAGGATCCATGTTTACACCGCACCTAACTGTATTTATTAATTATATACATCTATCTCTATATCTATCTCTCTCCATCTCACTAAACATCTACAAATAAAATATTCAGATGTCGTATTTTTAAATAACCATTAAACTCAAACGTCATCAATTTCCTGGAATCTGCTTGAATGCAAAGTTCATACACACACACACAAGTTGCCCGTTGCAGGAGACTGCAGTGATGCTTCCGGCCACAACGACTTGCGTGATCCATCCCCAGCCTAGACGCCAGCTGCCAACTTCTCGGCCCAGCTGGCCTCCAACAACCCGTTTTAACTTTTCTTAATAAGGTTCCAACCGAAGTAGATGTACTCCATCCAAAACTTGGGTGAAATATAGCAGCTCTGCTAACCCAGTCTTGAACAATCATCTTCTCATATCTCACGTTGGAATGTTTAACGGCAGTCTACCCTCTGTCCGAAACTAAAATTGCATTAGTTACTTACTAAAATAGCTAAATCCCACGTTTGCAGAAGTAAAAGTCCAAGATATGGACATACCGACAACCCCGGTGGTGCCATCTCCGATCTCGTCGTCCTGAGACTTTGAGAGCTCCACCATCAGCTTGGCGATCTGGTGGTCCACGTCCATCATGCTCAGGATGGTGGCTCCATCATTGGTGATGGTCACCTCGCCGTCACGGTCCACCATCATCTTGTCCAGGCCTAACACAAGAAACATGGTATATTCCATTAGGGTTGTCGCGATTTTCGATTTGAAAAATATAACAAAAAAAAAGATAAAAAAGAAAGAAAGTTAAAAACTGCAGCAGAAAGAGCATCTTTCTGCTTCCTCCGTTAAACACGTCATGTGTTTATGTTCCTGTGTGCGCTCAACCTTACAGCATTAACACAGAACAGGCTCTGGGGTAGGGCCGATTGCGATCAAATCGCCAATCATGATTTTTGGGACCACAATCATGGGAATTTTCAAATCACCACACCCCTAATTCTATGCACTTTCTACAAAACAAGGTATAGTGGTGCATTCACTTCAGAATCACGGAGACATGCTGTACGAGTGTGCCGTGTTGAGCTTCCTTTAGTTCCATATTAGGTACGATGAACTTAGTCCTCCACATTTAGCCCCTCCCTAGTGGCCACGGGCCAGTTTCTGAGCCAATGGCATGTTACCTAGAACATGCTTTTAGTGGTGGTGCGGGAAACCAGAGTGCCAGAGGAAACTCACATAGACGGGGAGATCATGTAAACTCCACACAGAAATGATCTAGGCTGGGATTCGAACTCAGGACCTTCTGGGTGTGAAGCAGCAGTGCTAACCCCTGTACCACCATCAAGACTCACCATTGGGTCCCAGAGATGTCCTGAGGGTGGACGCCACTGCCTTGGCTGCCATGATGTGAGACTGCAACACAACAACATTAACCAACATTACTCAATATCAACATTTAAACTTCAAAGAGCAGTCGGTTAGAACTCTGCATCGAGCACACAGTCTTGTTCTTGTGCATGTGACAAGAGTTCATAACAAACCCACCACCGCTCACTGACATGAGTTGCAGTTCTGCTTTTCCCACCACGCCCTCATCCCTTCCACGCAAAGTTAAAAAATAAATAACTGGGTGGACATCATCCCCAGCACATGGACCACAGCACGGGGGGCTCATCACCAGACCCCCCCCCCCCCCCCCCCCCCCCCCCCCCCCCCCCCCCCGCAAGCACATGGACGCTACCGCTAGAAGAACCACCAGCCGCTGTGTAGAGTCTACACAGCGGCGAGTTCCTTAAAAATAACGACCGTTATGGGGTTTGCGGTTCAACAGACAATTGAGCTATCTAGCTATAGATATTAAGTATACTAAAAGAATCCATACTATCCATGTATATAAGTATCCGAAGCCTACTAATGACACAGCAGAAAGGGGTTATAAGTGAAGCCGCACCAAACGCGTCAAGAAAATTGCTGATGGGAAATTCACACACATGAAGTGAGCGTGCTCACCAAACCGGGGTTTTTATCAAATCAAATGTGGCTTTATTGACATGGTAATGAGCATCGTATATTGCCAAAGCACACACATAAAACACAATATACAGCAAAATGCCTTTTTATATTTAAAGCTTATATACACACACATAATGTACATACTGTATAGTGTATGTAATATACATGTATAGAGCATTTCGCCACCTCTGTTCAAGTTCAGCACTTGCAGCCAGTGAATTTATTATTATATTGTACAAAGCGATAATGACTTTATAGACTTTAAACAGTTCAAACGTTTTCATAGCATAACTTAAATCCAAACAGTACACAAAAACAAAAATATTTTCTGCATGATTTTACTTAATAAATCCAACATATGACTACTTTTATCTTACTTTGCAATCAACTATTTTCAACCAATAGCTTCAAATGTTCCAAATGTTTCTATTTATTAAAATTCAGGGTGGTTTCAGGCTATATTAGGAGCTGAACACCTGCCGTGTATGGCAGAGTATTCGTTAGAAATAAAACATCTCTCAAAAGTAACGCCTCTCAACTCTGCTGACGATTTACGTTAAATTGACAGATGGAATCTGGATTACGAACTGAATCCTGTCGAACATTTGCAATCGTTCGCGAAGGACCCATCACTGGGCTAAGCTAGCGGCTAAGATAGCTGCTAGCTCCATCCATTGTACCTTCAGCGCGTCCAGGCCGGACAGCCGCGTCTTCTTGTCCTGGTCCTTGATGATGATGAACGGCCGTCCATACTCGTCGAACGCCAGCGTCCCCAGGCTAGACATGTTGCCGGGGAGAGAGCCTGCCGTGCAGGGTGGGAAAACGGGAGGTTCTGGGGCCGAGGGACGGGAGCGGCGTGCCGGGAAAGAACCACGCGTCTCCGAAGCCGCTTCTGGAAGGGTCTCTGGGCGGGGCGGACGAGACCAAGTAGGAGGGTTGGACGGAATGAACGCGAGTAACTGAATACAACAATTAGTATTATTCGTTTTTCTTTTCTGATGATAACCCAAAATGTATTTGTGTTGTTGATATTTCGCCTGTGTTTGTGCAAAAAAACATTTTAAAATGCTCTGTTAAAAGTTTTTAAAAAACGTTTTATTTCACAATGGTTTCGCCCAATCTCGACTCGTTATCCCTCCGAGTAAAACATCCGAGTTTGTTCGGTCACCCCATTGGTCAAGAAGGGGCCATGTGATTTTGTCGCTGTTTATTTATTTTATTTTATTTATTTATTTTGTCGCTGATTTTATGTTGTCGGAATGTTAATGGAACGCAAGACAAATTTAACTTGTTGTCATAATGATGAATTCTGTGTAATCGAAACAATTCCTCCGAGTCGAACTAAAGGCAACCCTTTATTTATTTATTTATTTATTTATTTATTTATTTATTGATGAAATAAACATTTTGCTGACATAAAGCCAACATTCGTAAAAATCTCAAAAGGTGATCTCACCATCCCAGGTTCGCCACTGGAGGGCGGTGTTCGACCACAATTTAGGGCTGTAAAATGGACTTTTGCTCTTCAAACGCTTAAAGTAAATAAAACTAACGCTTATTATACGGTGCTATGAAGCAACTTATGTCGCTATTTGTCATAAATAAATCTGTTGAGTTGAGTAATAACTAACCAACAGTTTCCCTGCTATTCTGTACAAAATGTCATCATAACAATGATTTAAAAATACCATAAAATACTGAATACTGATATAGAAACATTATTCAAAATAAACGAGGCACGTGAACCATTTCAAATTAGTTTACAGCGGTTTTAAATGTTCTTTTCTTTAACTTTTTTCCCTTTCAGTGTAAAGCATATGACACAAACAGTAATAATAAAATTTTGCTAGCCGCACGAACGGCGGGGGTGTATTTCTCATCCAAAACAGATGCAAAAAATGTCCTCTATCCTTCTCCTTGAGTTTTTTGGTGCTTCAAGCCCTAACCGCCCACATTCAATTAAAATAATATAATAACATGTGACCCGTGTGTACACCTGCATTCCGCGCATTTATAGTATAGACGGTGAAATGATATACCTTACCACCTCACGTCCTGCAGTGGGGGTAAATTTAAAAGCAAATAAACGGTAGTAATGCTATCAATCACCAGCAGATGGCAGCCTACTCCTTAAACTGGCAATCTTATGCAATATCGCTCTCTGCCTGCCTGATGGGGCGCCCCCACGTGGAGGAGCAGGCAGGAGCATACGGATGCATATAGAATCCAGTCAGCAACAGGTTAAGCTCAGCCCATTGCCCCGCTTCATCCAGATCAGATTCATACAGGCGTGACGGTGCCGCACATGTGAGTGACAGTGTTTTACCCACAATACCCTGTGGCCTGTAATGGCAGCTCAGATAAGGTGTCCACGTAGAGGAAATGACCAGT